>CAMPSB010000558.1:0-76708 GCA_946959425.1 Argyrosomus regius | reverse complement strand
TGATTAAAAAATGTTGTTCTGTTCTGTGTTGTTTCATTTCAGATCATTTCTTCCCCAGTTGGTTCTCTTTGAGTCAGACTCAGATCATCATCGTCATCATTCTTGTTTTTCTGCTGGTCATTTTTCTCACAGTGAAATATTTCAGTAAGTCTCGTCTTCATTTTCCTTTTTCATGTGGAGTTACTGTCAGAGCTCTTCATTGGCTGTTGTGATATGTTGCAGCTAATTCCAAAGCATCGACAGATTATATAGAACAATGTTCATGATGTTCATGATTGTTCAAACATGTTCATGATTTAATGTGAAAATATTCTTGTAAACTCTGAAACAGAATGTGAAATGTAAAATGTGGTGCAGAGGTTTAAACACTCGAGTGTTGGATATTTAGTAAAACGACATGAACACAGTGAATTTAAACAGATTTCTTCTTCTGTTGGCACACAGGGACCGAGAGGAGACGGAGAACTGTAACACAGAATTCAAAGAAGAGCTTCAGGAGGAGAAAATGATGACTGAACAAACTTTGAATGATCAGAAAAACACTTAAACCAAATATTATAAGATTAACATGACAGAAAAGTCTGGAGAGAAAAAAGTCAGGAGTCAGTGTGAAAATCATTTTCCTGGTTTATGTTCTTCTTAATATGTTTATATGTGTAAATATACTTCTACATGTGTAAATATGCTATATAGTTCATTTGTTTCTCTTTTGTCTGTTTTACATCTAAATATTTCTGCTGCACTGTTGCCAAGAAACATTTCCTGAACACGAGCTTGTTAGCTACTTTGTGTATCTGCAGGTTAGCACAGGCTAGCTGCTTTGTATCATGAATGTCCAGTTAGTTATTGGTTTGATGAATGGATGTGTATTGATCTCTGAATGGTTTTTAATCTACTGGTAGAAAATGTGTGTTTGTGTTCTGAAGTTTTAAGAACAGTCTTGTTAAAGGTACACGCCTGTTAATTCCAGCTCGTTACTGTGCACTGCTAAACATCACACCTGATCACACCTGTGCTGCTTTGACATCCAGAGATGTTCAAGTTTGCTGTTGTGATAAACTTTCTCAAGTTGTTGTAAAGTGTTGTTAAGAACTAGAAAAGCTTTAAGTTCTCCTGGTCATGTATATAAAATATGAAAATCACATTCTCCTTTAAAGGAACAACATGGACCTTCATGTGTAACACTGACATCTGGTGGTTAAAAATGTTCCTGCAGTCCAAATTCAAACTATTGGAGAGTCTCCACACACTCCAGACTGACGCTTACACAGGCTGTCTGACTGAAGACACTGAACCTTCAGATCCTGGTTTACAGCTGATCCAATGCTGCATCTTTTTAATGTGACATTCTGATATTAATCATTCATTTATTGAACTGTTTTATTCATTACTGTTATATAATGAAGTCTTTTTTGTAGGATTGTGTCTTTTGAGGGCTCTTACAGTAACCTGTGTTTAAAAGAGACGGCAGTCTGTCTGCTGTATATGTTATTTTATTTTGAACCTTCAGTGAGCTGCAGTAGTTCTCTGTCTTTCATTCATTTTGTCACAATGACACGTGTTCGAATCCCGTAAAAATGTTGGGCTGAATATTTCTTCTGACACGTGTTTATATATTAAAGTTTATTCATAGGATAAACCCCTTGAGTTGTCACAACTCGTTTTCGAGGGGGTCCTACACACATCACATAAAGATACAACAGAACTCAACCAGTACAATAAGATACAATACAATACAAAACAATACAAGGACAAGACAGACATACAAAATCATACAAACATACTGCAACAAGAGTTTGGACAAAGAGAGATGGTGACAGAGTCAATGAAAACATGAACAGATTAGTTCAGAATTGGAGGTCAGGGTTTGATTAAAGCGATTAAGAGATATAGATGATCTAATGGCCACAGGTAAATGATTCCAATCATTAGGACCTTTAAACATAAATGCTTTTCTGCCTATTGATGTCCTAATATGTGGAACAGAAAAGTAAGGATAAGCAGAGTGTCTGGTCTGATAATTAGAAGTAGGTAACACAAAGTACTGTTTGAGATAAGAGGGATAATTGAAATGAATACACTTATATATAAATTGAAACCAGTGAATCTGTCGTCTTGTATAAGGAGAGGAAAGCTGAAGAGACTGGTACATTAAACAATGATGAGTACGATAAGGACAGTTGAGTATAAATCTGCAGATTCTGTTATATACTTTAGTAAGGGGAGCTAGCACACATTTAGAGGCAGAAATATACACAATGTCACAGTAGTCTACTATAGGAAAAATAAATTGAGTGGCCAGTTTCTTCCTGACATTATAAGTGAAACAATTTCTGGACCTATATAATAGATTAACGCAACAATTCACTTTCTGTACAGTATAATTAATATGTGTTCTGAATGACAATGAAGGATCCAACCATACCCCAAGATATTTAACTTTATCAACCTTCTGCAAAGGTGTACCATCCTTACAGAATATTGTACAGGAATCTGAACTGGATTTCAATCTTGAATTTGTGCCAAAGCACATAGTGACGGATTTGTTTTTATTTAGAAGTAATTTGTTTTGAAAGAGCCAATCTTCGAGAATATTAAAATCAGACTGAAGGGTGGCTTGAATTTCACATATATCAGATTTCGAAGTATAGATGACAGTATCATCTGCATACAGTTGTACTGAAGAGTTGGTGAAAATATGTGGTAGATCATTTACGAATATAGAAAAGAGAAGGGGTCCCAAGGATGATCCTTGTGGCACCCCTCTTTCCTGGACCAACATATCAGAACATTTCCCATCTAGGACAACACATTGCTTCCTATTATGGAGAAAGGAGCTAAACCACAGAATTGAATTGTTAGATAAGCCTATGGTATAGAGCTTATCTAGTAATAGATAATGATCAACAAGGTCAAAAGCTTTGGTTAAATCAATGAATATTGCACCAGTAACTTCTCCCTGACCGGCAGCAGCAAAAATATCATTTGTTATTTTCAACAAGGCAGTGGTTGTTGAGTGATTTGATCTGAAACCTGACTGAAAAGGTGATAAAATATTATTAATCTTAAGGTATTCTGTCAGTTGAGAACAGACTATTTTTTCTAGAATTTTAGCAACTGAACAGATGATAGATATAGGCCTGTAATTATTACAGTCTAAAACATCACCTGCTTTATAAAGGGGAGTAATTCTTGCATGTTTCCAGATTGTTGGTATTTCATTTGTTAAGAATGATAGATTAAACAGATCTGCTAGGGGATACATAAGAACATTAGCAGCTAGTTTTATATATCTATTTTCCAGTCCATCAAGTCCTGCAGTATTATTTCCCTTGGATTCCTTAATGACATTCAGAACTTCAGTTGGCATGATTTTTCTCAATGAGAAAGATGAGCTGACAGGCAAAGTATTATCACACCAGTTACTAACATATGAGACAGGGAAAAGA
The DNA here is from genome assembly GCA_946959425.1 of Argyrosomus regius. Lineage (NCBI taxonomy): Eukaryota > Metazoa > Chordata > Actinopteri > Sciaenidae > Argyrosomus > Argyrosomus regius. Next base: position 73,259 of record CAMPSB010000558.1, on the reverse strand, counting down.
GTTGAACAGACAGAGACAAAATGCTGATTGAGTGCTTGAGCAACCGATAAAGAGTCATTTAGAATTGTATCATTGATTCTTATTTGATTAATGGTATGCTTTACTTTGGTATTTGTAATAGATTTGATCTTACGCCAGAATTGCTTTGAATTTTTGAGATCAGAGTTCAGACATTCATTATAATAATTGGACTTAGCATTACGAGTTTTGACCTTACTCTGATTTCTGAGTTGTCTGTAAACTTCCCAGTCAGCATTGTTTCTCGTCATTTGATAAGTTGACCATGCTTTGTCCCTGAGCCTAAAGAGACTAATAAGTTCTGGGCTAATCCAGGGAAGATGTTGACCTCTAACCTTAATCATTTTCCACGGAGCATGCCTGTTAAGCACTTCATTGTACTCAGTGTAAAAATAGTCCCAAGCATCCTGTACATTAGGTATTAATTGGAATCGGTCCCAGTTTATATTAATCAAATCATTACAAAATAAATTAGGATTCATTTTCCTATCTTGTCTGATCTTAATCAACTTTGGTGGTGATTTAGGAAGTTTAATTTTCCATACACAGTAGATGACTGAATGATCGCTGAAACAATCAGATAAGACACCAGATTCAATAATCCTATCTGGATGTGAGACCAGTATCCAATCCAGCAAAGAGCTTGTTTTCTTAGTAACCCTTGTTGGTTCACTTATTAGCTGGGTAAGATTTATCCCTGAGAATTTTCTTTTAGTCGTTTCACATGATTTGTCGAGCCAGTTTTTATTGAAATCTCCTAGGAGAATTAATTCATTCATAGAGGATATGGAAGTAACAGTTGCAACCAAGTTATTAAAGGACTCCATTGGGGAAGAGGGTGGTCTGTAAATGCTGCCTATGTGTAAGCACTTATTCTTATGTAACACAATTTTCACAAAAACTGACTCAAAGCACTGTGGAGCAACAGGGGGGGTAACAATTTCCGAAGCAATGTCAGCAGATACATAAATAGCAACACCTCCATACCTAGTAATTCTGTCAGCTCTATATAAAACATAGTTAGTGATATTAATTTCATTATCCAAAATATCATTGTTAAGAAATGTTTCAGAGAGTGTAATGATATTTGGTTTATGCAGATAAACCCATGCACGGAGTAAATCAATCTTGGGTACAAGACTTCTAATATTTACATGAATTACTTTTAATCCTTTCATATCATCCAGTGCTTTGTTCTCTGTAGTCAATACCGTCACCACACAAAGTAATTAAAACTAGAATAGGGTTGCAGTTACAAATCAAAACAACACAGAACAAAACCCACACGCACATTCTCACAACATATAACAAAAACAAAAAAACAATTAACTCCATTGGGGATGCCCAGGCTTTAACCCAGGTAACAACAGGTTCCTTGGGTTCCAAAGCCCAGAGCAAGCCAACAAAGGAATTACTATTGTGCTCCCCTAGTGCTCTGTCTGTTTTCATAGAGTAAGAAAAATATAAATAAATATAAGTATATATCTTCTTGTAGCTTGCCAGAAAGAAACAAGGACATCTATAAATACGCAAACATAAACTCAGACAGAGAGAAATACAGCCCATAATAACGTGAGCGACCTCCCACTTGGGACGCAATACGCGGTGACGTAAATCATCCGCGACAATCAAAAAGTAAACACAGCTTTTGAGGAAAACATGGTGTCGAGGCTGTAGTCAACACCGAGCAAATAGCTCGAAACCATTGGAATTTAAACACAAAACACAGCCAGTCCCCATAGAGAGCAAAAAGAGATAAATGAAGATAAGTAGGAGAGTCACTCGGCAGATCTTACGCACTCTTTGACCAGCCATACGATCAGAGCATGCAGGTGACAGAAGCCAGCCCAGCCTAGCCATCACCTATACTACTCCATAAATCCGGGAGAGATCTGTGTCGCAAACAGTGCAGCTTCAGCACGTTTGGGACAGTCAAAGCGTTGTTCTTTCCCATCAACAGTGACACACAAGGTGCATGGATATCTAACAAAGTACTTCATCTTACGACTACGGAGCTCACGTTTGATGTTGGCGAAGCTCTTGTGTCTCCTTGCCAAGTCAGCGCTGAGGTCTGGATTGAAGTAGATGCGGGACCCATTATATTTCACTTTTTTCTCCCTGGCCAGTCGGATGATTTTCATCTTGTCCTGAAAGTTAAGCATCTTCATAATAATAGGCCTGGGGGTGACACGGTCATTCGGACGTTGTGTCGGTGAGCGGTGTGCTCTTTCAATAATTGGAAGAGTAGAGAAGTTCTCCCGGCCCAGTAGCGATGGTATAAACTGGGACATAAAATGGATCAGATCATCACCTTCAGCAGACTCTGGGATCCCGATGACACGGAGGTTCGAGCGGCGAGATCTGTTCTCCAGGTCTTCAATCTTTTCACGGAGAGATGTGTTGTCTGCTTCAAGAGCTTTCACTCGTTCGGTAAGATCATCAATACAGTTTTCATTTGCACTGGTTCTCCCCTCTAATAGTTCGACTTGTGAACCCAATGTCCAAAGAGAGGTCTGAATATTTGCCAAGCCGGACTGAATAGGATCAACTTTTGAATCAATGTGCAACAGCATTTCAGTCTTACTCTTCTCGATGGCGTCCAGCAGGCTTTGTAGTGTTAAAGTTGCCATTTTTGTGCACAGCAGTCACAGAAAGAGTTCACAGCTTAACGATTATAATGTTTAAAACTTCACAGGCTGGTCAGAGTGGATCAGATGCATAAAGTTTCAATATTATCAGCTACAAGCTTTAAACAGACAGAGCACTCGTGACACGTACTCTCACGCTGCGGCCATGTTCCAAATTGATGATTAATCTATGAAACTATGAAAAAAAACAAAAACAAAAAAATGTAACTATGACAACCACAGACATGGTGGTTACGTAACACCGACGTCACGCTCCGCAAGCCAATCAGACGCTCAGCTCGAACCCGACTCCAAAAAATACACTCAAAGTGAAAGTGAAAGGTTGACGAAAGGTTTCCCCTGCAGCGTCTCATGAAGTCTGTCAGAGGATTCAACATTCAGGAGTCAAGATTCAGGATTTGCATCCTAAAATGAACAGTGAGTAAATGTGTAGTGTGCAGCAGCTGTGGACTGAAGAGATTAAACTAAAGTCTGTCGAAGAGTTCAAACTAAACAATGCCGCCATGTTTCCCACAGCTGCACTCTGTCTGGCTCGCCATGCATCCATCAAAGGAAACACACGTTCCTCAGGTGTTTAAAGGAGTCTAACTGCGCGTGAGTATGACTGTTCATTTCGCTCCGACACAAAAACCAAACAAAGGAAACTGCTTCCTGTCGTCGACTTGTATGTAAAGACATTATTTTCAGCCTGTGGGAGGATGTGCTTAGGAAACGACGAGGAGGTTGTTTTTTTTTTGACTATTTGACTGTACTCTGTGACACACAGACCAATGATACGGTCGAATAATCAAAAAAATGACCTAAGTCCTTTCCTAACCACTTTTCCTCGCTGTTGGACTAGTCAGTAATATTAGCTGCTGCTATGTCTGCTGTTGGTGACCTTGTTGATGTTTGGCTGTTAGGAAAGTTGTCGACTCGCTAGTTTTTGATCAGAAGTAATGTAATCAGAACAAATACTCGAGTACAGCTGAACATATTCACCACAGTGGGATTACACTCATCACAACAACACCAATTTTTACACCATGTTACTTCAAGCTGAAGAATGAACAAACAAACTGCACACATCAGATTTACTTTGTTCACATTTCAGGTGTTAAATGTCTGTCAGTGTTTTCTACTAGTCTGTGTAGATGAAGTGTTTTGAAGTCTCATGAAGCACAAAGTAACTACAAAGTGAACTTTTCAGGAGTCCAGCATGCTGCAGCCAAAGATCCAGCCCAGTGATGGACTGTCCTTCAGGACCTGCAGTGTTTTCATTCTCATGGTTCTTCAGTCTGTTGGAGGTAATTTCAACACAAAACACTCCAGTAACACATCGATGTGCAAACTCACCAACAGTTGTTGAGACATTTCACTCAAAATTCATCGACTGAAACTTCACAGGAGACAAAAGACTTGATAAATAAATAAATGATGTCGTTATCTCGAGAAAGCACGGCCGTTCTCACCTTCTCTACTTTTCACTGTTGTTCATGTTTGTTTCTGTTTCTTGTTTCCTTGCAGAGCAGTCACAGTTAATTTGTTCACATCAACCAATCGTGGCCCTGGCTGGTGATGATGTCATTCTTCCATGTTACCTTGAACCTCCCATCGATGTCAGGTCAGAGACCGTGGTGTGGATCAGACCTGATTTAGCCCCAAAGTACATCCATGTTCACAAAGATGGACGACTCATTTTAGAGGATCAAAATCAATCTTTTAAGAATCGCACCGCTCTGTTTGTGGATGAACTGAAGAACGGAAACGTCTCCATGAAAATCTTCAGAGTGAAACTTTCTGATACAGGAAAATATTTGTGTATCTTGAATTCAGTGAAGAATGAAGCGTCCATCCAACTCACTGTTGGTAAGTCAGAATCTTTTTGTATGAATTAGAATGAAACGCCTTGTCTTTTAAAATTGGTGATGATTTATTCTAAAACATCAGAAAAATCAGGCCTTACCTTACTCAAACGTGCTAACCAACTACTAATACAGGCTGTGGTCATCTCATGACTGTAACGCCCTCCTGACGGGCCTCCCAGCCTGCACAGTGAAACCCCTTCAGATGATCCCGAACGTGGCGGCTCGCCTGGTCTACAATCATCGAGCTCCTCTGTCTACCTGTAGCAGCCCACATTAAATTCAGATCTCTAATGCTGACTACAAAGTAGTCTCCGCTTCTTGAACGACGCCTGGCTCTGCCACCCGTACGCTCAGGACAATCCAAACTTTTCTCGTCTGTTGTTCCCCGTTGGTGGAACGTCCTACCAGCTCCTACCAGATCAGGGGCGTCCCTCTCTACCTTCACAAACCTCCTGCTTGTTTTTTCTGCTTCTAACATGAACTCTGGGGACAAAATGTTGACTTGCTATCTAATATATCCCACCCGGGTGGCAGTACCTGGAGCTGAAGAGGTGCCAGTTCACCTCCTCAAACAAGGTACCGAACCACTAACTGCACCCAGGGTGCCGCTCTGTGTGGCTGCCCATCACTTCACCATCTCTCACATTTGCATGTCTATGCACTTTGTGTGTGTGTGTGGTTGCATTTCAGGTAAAATGCATGTGAAGAACTTGATAAAGAAAGAATTTCCCCTCGAGGGATGTTCTGCCTGTCAGAGGTCTAGATGTTATGGCTGATTGGTGGAAATCTGTGATTTGCTGAAGTGTTCAGTCTGAAATTCCTCCTCTCTGATCATCAGGTGTCGTCTCCACGCCCGTCATAGAGTTTGTCTCCAATAAGAGCAGAGAGGTGGTTTTACAGTGTGAGGCTAAAGGCTGGTATCCAGAGCCTGAGGTGTTCTGGCTGGACGGTGAGGGAAACCTCCTCTCTGCTGGACCTACAGAGACAGTCAGAGGTCCTGATGACCTCTATACTGTCAGCAGAAGATTGACTGTGGAGAAGAGCGACAACTTCACCTGTAGAGTCCAACAGAAGAACATCAACCAGACCAGAGAGACACACTTCTATGTTCCAGGTTATAAAGAGTTCAAAATAAATTCAACATATTGTTTCTGTTTTTTAACAGTTGAGGTCGAGTTTGATTAAAAAATGTCGTTCTGTTCTGTGTTGTTTCATTTCAGGTGATCTCTTCACGGGCCGGTCCCATTTGTGTTGGATTTGGATCATCATCATCATCATCATTCTTGGCATTCTTGTTTTTCTGCTGGTCATTATTCTCACAGTGAAATATTTCAGTAAGTCTCGTCTTCATTTTCCTTTTTCATGTGGAGTTACTGTCAGAGCTCTTCATTGGCTGTTGTGATATGTTGCAGCTAATTCCAAAGCATCAACAGATTATATAGAACAATGTTCATGATGTTCATGATTGTTCAAACATGTTCATGATTTTCTGACATGAACACAGTAAATTTGAACAGATGTCTTCTTCTGTTGGCACACAGGGACCAAGAGGACACAGAGAACTGTAATAACTGACAACTGTAATAATTACTTATTGAATCTGGTCAACCAGGAAGCAACTGTGGAAGAAGTGGAGATAGCAGACCAACAGAGAGAGCTTCAGGACGAGGACATAATGACTGAACAAACCTCGAATGATCAGAAAAGCACTAAAACCAAATATTACCTCATTAGCATTACAGAAAAGTCACGAAGAGCAAAAAGTCAGGAGTCAGTGTGAAAATAGAAGAGAACTGTAGAGGAAACAGTTCACCTGCCAGGACAGTGTCAAAGTGTTTCTCATACAGGATATTAAAACAAACAACAGGTATTACTCAGTGACAGTATAAAGAATGGACAGAGCCTGAGTCACCCTGAACGTTACTACATTAACTCTTTTAAAGTGTTACTCATGTGACCGTAGCTCATCTTGAACTGGATGTAAGTTTACACTTTATTGATTTCAAAAATACTTGTTTGTTGCTGATGTATTGTTTTGTGTTTCGTATATTATTATGATTTATTATTATTAGCATGTTTCATATATTTTTTGTAGAAAGGTAAAATTTGTATATTTTTATGAATCAAGCTGGTGTCATACCTCGACAATGGACTTCTTGAATGCACAACTCACCTGAAATGATGGATCAGTAGCTGTTTGTAAATTTGATCCATTTTTTTATAATTTTTTTTTAAAGAAACTTTGAACAAATATCCAGAAATCCGATGTCAAAATAAAGCACTTTAAAAACCTCTGCGACAGACCAACCTTCTGTTTGTGTTTTATAATTTTAATAACGGCACAGTTAGATCTGCACAGATTTTAATGCTGACTGTTTTTTTTTGTTTTTTTTACCAATGACTGCTCATTCTTCATGTTATTTAAGTGTTGCTCAGAGGTTCTTTGTCACTCTGGTTGAAACATTGTTCAGACTGCACTGAATCAAACTCTAAAATAAACTGGAGACATGACATGACTGTGTCAGTTTACTTCACTGTTCCTGATGAACAGCTGCTCAACCACAAGAGGGCGCAACAGTTTTAATGACAGACATACAACAAAATACTTCCAATAGTTTCTTTATCCTCTTCAACACTAGGCCTATTTTCTCTGCCTCCTGTCCAAAATGACCTACCCAAAATAAATGGAGTATATCCTCACAGCTACAAGGGCTGCGTATATAATGTTGGTCTCATTATAGCTGCACATTCCAAAACAAAACAAGATATCATATATAGTTATCAGTGATCTGATTGGTGACTCTGTTCTGATATGAAACCTGCAGCAAAAACAAAAGATGCTCAAAGTTCAGTCCAGGAAGGGGAAGTGGTGATGAACTGCTAACCACTAAAAGAAAGTAAAGACCTGAACTCGTCATTCAACGTCTGACCGTCTTTGTCAGAAGATTCAGGATTTGCATCAGAAAAGAAACGGTGAGAAAAACATTTTTTAATTTTGTTTCAAACTAACTTGTTGCTGTATGGTGAATGTGTGAATGTGTTGTGTGCAGCAGCTGACGTCTGAATAGATTAACTTAAGTCTGTAAGAGCTGAAGTACTCCTCCTATAAAGAATCCACCATGTTATTTCATAACTGTAATGTTCATGGCTCATAATGCATCGTTCAATATCTTCAGTCCTGTATTGTGGGTAGAATAGTTCCACTTGTATTCAACTCTTGCTCTGACTCAGTGTTATGTGTTATTTTGTGTATTTTGACAGTAAGATCGTCAGTATTTCCTTTCTTTGGTACATAAAATTGAAATTGAAAGTAAATTCATATGTATGTACGTACTATTTATATGCATACAAATATATACTTAATTTCTGAGTATATATTTTTAAACACACACACACACATACATACACACATATAATATATATATGTATAAATTATATATTATACCTGAATATGTTGATCGTGGTTTACAGACATACTTTTAAACCTTACGTTCGCGGCAGATGACCGTAGTGAAATGGAAGTGGTGGAAGTGTTGTAGATAATATTATAAAGAGTACAGTCTGCACCTGCTCTGTGTGGAATGAATTGGTGCTATATAAATAAAACTGAATTGAATGTACCAAACAGAATACATAAACAAAGATGTGATGTTAGATATGATCTAACAGTAGTGGGGATAAAGGTCAAGATGAAGATTTTTAGTGTTAATTACTTTTTTGTTTTAGAGGACGACGGATCGAACAAATGTTTTGTTTGATAAAGTCAAGGCCATTATGATAATAACATGAGTCATGTATGCACAAGAGTGCTTCTTTGCACCATCCTCCAAAGTAAAACAAACCTTCATCACTGGTTTTAAATTAAAAGTATGTACAAGTGGATACAACAGTTTCTGGACTTCATAGCAGAAACTAGAATTCACATCAGCGTCTCTCATAAATATTATTTTGTCTTTAGCTGGAAGGAATTCATGAATGAGTTTAAAACCCAAACAAAATGTCACCAGAACGCTGACGGCTAAATCGTGAGAAACAGGAAGCAGAAGAGCTGTGGAAACATTTGTGGTTTGCAGTTCAGCAGTGCAGCGAACACGTATAACATATGCTCGGGTGAGACTGAAACTAGAACTTCTACATACCCCCCCCCATATATATATATGTATATATATATACTGTATACCATATATACACAGTACATATGAGAGCGAAGAGGACGTTGACAGAGGAAGCTAAAAAGAGAAAAGGTTTTCTGTCAGTGTTTTCCACTAGTCTGTGTAGATGAAGTGTTTTGAAGTCTCATGAAGCACAAAGTAACTACAAAGTGAACTTTTCAGGAGTCCAGCATGCTGCAGCCAAAGATCCAGCCCAGTGATGGACTGTCCTTCAGGACCTGCAGTGTTTTCATTCTCATGGTTCTTCAGTCTGTTGGAGGTAATTTCAACACAAAACACTCCAGTAACACATCGATGTGCAAACTCACCAACAGTTGTTGAGACATTTCACTCAAAACTCATCGACTGAAACTTCACAGGAGACAAAAGACTTGATAAATAAATAAATAAATGATGTCGTTATCTCGAGAAAGCACGGCCGTTCTCACCTTCTCTACTTTTCACTGTTGTTCATGTTTGTTTCTGTTTCAGGTTTCCTTGCAGAGCAGTCACAGTTAATTTGTTCACATCAACCAATCGTGGCCCTGGCTGGTGATGATGTCATTCTACCATGTTACCTTGAACCTCCCATCAATGTCAGGTCAGAGACCGTGGTGTGGATCAGACCTGATTTAGACCCAAAGTACATCCATTATCACAAAGATGGACGACTGAATTTTAAGCGTCAAAATCCATCTTTTAAGAATCGCACCGCTCTGTTTGTGGATGAACTGAAGAACGGAAACGTCTCCATGAAAATCTTCAGAGTGAAACTTTCTGATACAGGAAAATATTTTTGCCATCTTCCATCAAAGGATGCATCCATCCAACTCACTGTTGGTAAGTCAGAATATAGAATAGAAGAATTGAGTAAAATCAACAGTGGCTGGAAAAATAATAAAGGTTTGCAGTGGAGTTTTTATTTTTTCGGTTACCAATTACCAATTATTTAAATTCTTAAAGTTCTTTCCTTGCAGAATATAAATTAATTCTTCTTCTCTGTCTTTGTTGATCCATTGCTGCATTTCTCAGCTCATTATTGCCACCTGTAGCTCAAAAGAAAACAAAAGAGGGGTTTGCATCAAGTCACCTGTACGAAAAAGACCAAACAGAGACCCACTGATAGAAACATTGTTCACAGAACTTACTTACATGAAAAACAGCACATGGTTCCTTTTAAATCTGTGATTTGTTCTGAGAAAACGACTACAAATGTTTGATGACACAGGAAACACATTCAACATGTTTGTGAAGGTTTAAAGATCTTCTGGTGGGACGTGTTAAGTTCTCAACTTTGTTGTGTTCGATCTGAACTCACTGCTTATAACTCCTCCTCTCTGATCATCAGGTGTCGTCTCCACGCCCGTCATATATGGTTTCTCCAATAAGAGCAGAGAGGTGATTTTACAGTGTGAGGCTAAAGGCTGGTATCCAGAGCCTGAGGTGTTCTGGCTGGACGGTGAGGGAAACCTCCTCTCTGCTGGACCTACAGAGACAGTCAGAGGTCCTGATGGCCTCTATACTGTCAGGAGAAGATTGACTGTGGAGAAGAGCGACAACTTCACCTGTAGAGTCCAACAGAAGAACATCAACCAGACCAGAGAGACACACTTCTATGTTCCAGGTTATAAAGAGTTCAAAATAAATTCAACATATTGTTTCTGTTTTAGTTTTAAAGCAATATTGTGTAGAAATTTGTATTTTTGTAATTTGTTGCCTCCAGTTTCAGAGTGTAATCCCACTGTGGTAAATATGTTAAGCTGTACTCGAGTATTTGTTCTACTAAGTTACATAGTCTGAGAACAGGCGTACGAATGACAGAGACACCATTCACCTGATTACAGGTCAGTGTAGCATTAACAGGAGTTAACAGACGTTAGTTTAGGAGAGAAAAGTTACAGCATGTTGCTTTAAAGTCCACCACTTATCCTTATAAAGGTCATGTTATACAACCTGGACAAGTCCGTTGATGTCGAGTTTGATTAAAAAATGTTGTTTCATTTCACATGATTTCTTCACAGTTCAGTCTTTGAGTTTGATTTGGATCATCATCATCATCATCATTCCTGGTTTTCTGCTGGTCATTATTCTCACAGTGATATATTTCAGTAAGTCACGTCTTCATTTTCCTTTTTCATGTGGAGTTACTGTCAGAGCTCTTCATTGGCTGTTGTGATATGTTGCAGCTAATTCCAAAGCATCAACAGATTATATAGAACAATGTTCATGATGTTCATGATTGTTCAAACATGTTCATGATTTAATGTGAAAATATTCTTGTAAACTCTGAAACAGAATGTGAAATGTAAAATGTGGTGCAGAGGTTTAAACACTCGAGTGTTGGATATTTAGTAAAACGACATGAACACAGTGAATTTAAACAGATTTCTTCTTCTGTTGGCACGCAGAGATCAAGAGGAGACTGAGAACTGTAAGGAAGTTAATGACTTTGTGCAAGAACACCAAAACCATGCAGACCAACAGCTCAGACTTTACCATGTTGACCAAACAAGATGAGCAACTGGACAACCAGCAAGCAACTGAGGATGAACAGATGACTGAACAAACTTCAAACAACCAGAAAAACCTAAAACCAGGTATTACCTTACAGAAAAGTCATGAAGAGCCAAAAGTCAGGAGTCAGTGTGAAAATAGAAGAGATGGAGGAACTGTAGAGGAAACAGTTCAAACACCAGGACAGTGTTGTGGAGAAATTGCTGAAGTCAATGGTCAATGGTCAATGTTGAGGTCAGGAGGGAAGAAAGTGTTCAGGAGCCTCTGATGTCTGATGCTGTAATATTTATTGAAGCTTGATCATCTTTGTAAAGACTGCAGACACGTACTGAAGAAGGAAACTTTAGTGAAGTTGGTCTGCAGTCTTTGAGCTGTGACTGAAGAGTCCTGACTTCTTAAATCACACAGAGAGCTTTAGTTAGTACTTTGCACCCTGACAGAGTTAATATAATCTTTGTGACTGTTACGATTGAATCGTCTCGTCATGGTTTTGTGTTACTGCGTCTTGTTGTCTTCATTCTTCTCCCCGTGTTCTTGTTCTTAGTTCTGTTTTTGTTTCTTGACTTGGATTATTGGACTTGGTTTTTGCCTGGACTCTCAACTCTGGACTTTAATAGTTTAAATGTCACAGGTCACTTCCTGTTACTGTAACCTGACACCCTGACCTGGTCAACAAAACTCCAGGTCGCTCTTTGTTCAATCCCTTCTCCTCAGGTAAAGTTTCCCTGAACCAGTGAAGGAAAGCCAAGAATCATGTCAGAACCATGAGAGCACTAAGACTTCTCTGGTTAGCACACCGCTAACTGAGTGTAAATAAGATGTTTTTATGTTTATATGTACAGTATATGTTTGATAATGTGTATATATGCTTTTATTGTCTTAATAAATTCTTGTGTTTCTACATGTTGGTCTGTTTAATGTTGCAGAGTGAATGCTGCCAACTTCTTCTGTGCTGAACTCCAAATCCTTTTCAAGTCATTTAGGTTATAATTCACTTAATTACTGATCAGAATGATCAATTCAAAGTTTATTGGATGAGACTGAAATCAGTTTACTGGCTCTCATTCTCTCTTCTTTAAAGAAACAACATGTAACTTTATGTGTAACACTGACATCTACTGGTTAGAAACGAGTACTGCAGTCAGATTTTAATACTGTACAGTCATCATCATGATCATTTCATGAAGCAGCTTCTACTAGGTCGTGTTTTTGGAAAAGTCTCTGTGACTCCGAGACACAGAGAGACAGTGGGCACGGTCGAATAGTCAAAAAAATCAGCTCCTAAGTCCTTTCCTAAACACTTTTCCTTGACCTCGATAGAAACGTCACAAGGTCAAGTAAAGATGTGAAGCAGAGGTGATAAGGAGTTAGGAGAAGACAACTGCTCTTCCACTAGGCTATGCCATGAGACAGCCAGAGCCACCACACTGACTTCATAAGGAGTCTTTAGAAACCTGTGAAGTCTCAGAGACTACATGTATTATAGAGTCTCTGTTTACACTGAGGTTTACAGTTACATAATCAGAACCATGAAGAGATGAGATGAAACATTCAGGTGAACAAACAAAACAAATTATTCTGAGAATGAGCTGCACATTCCAAAACAAAACAATACTTCATATATAGTTATCAGTGATCTGATTGGTGACTCTGTTCTGATACGAAACCTGCAGCAAAAACAAAACACGCTCAAAGTTCAGTCCAGGAAGGGGAAGTGGTGATGAACTGCTAACCACTAAAAGAAAGTAAAGACCTGAACTCGTCATTCAACGTTTGACCGTCTTTGTCAGAAGATTCAGGATTTGCATCAGAAAAGAAACGGTGAGAAAAACATTTTTTAACTTTGTTTCAAACTAACTTGTTGCTGTATGGTGAATGTGTGGATGTGTTGTATGCAGCAGCTGACGTCTGAATAGAGACTGACGCTTACACAGGCTGCCTGACTGAAGACGCTGAACCTTCAGATCCTGGTTTACAGTTGATCCAATGCTGCATCTTTTTAATGTGACATTCTGATATTAATCATTCATTTATTGAACTGTTTTATTCATTACTGTTATGTAATGATTATATAATAATTTTTTGATTGATTCATTACCAGTTTTATTGCAACACATTACTGACACAAGCAGAATCTGTAGAAATAATATCACAATGGTGAAAGCTAAGAATGTCTTTTTAACACTTTCACACTGATCCAGGAGCCTTTTGAATCCAGTTACTGACTTTATGTCATCTTATTTCATATCATTTCTTCCTGCAGCAACATGTTGTAAACACCATGAACAGGGTTATACTACTTATCTTATTTTACATTAAGACTGTATCTTCAGGTTAAATAAATACAGACCAGAAACTCTGAGCGGATCTTTATTGTGAAAGAAAAAAACCCCAAACCCACATATGCGGTAAAAAGAGGTGGAAATGACTGATGTTGTGGTTTGTGAAGTGCTTCCTCATTTGCTCTGGTAGACTCACAAATCATCACATTTGAATTCATCGTGCTGAAGGTAAGAGTTTCTTATTAGTAAAGTAATAAGTTAAACTTGAATGTTAAATGTTGGATATGTCATAAGTTCATCATCTTTGACAGTTAAAACATCTTTATTGTTGTCATTAGTGTTGGGAAGTTCGACTCTTTTTACTGACTCGGATCTTTTACTCTCGGACAGTAAATTGAACGAATCTTTTTTTGAGTCATTTCGTTCATTTCGTTCATTTTTACAGCGGGTGGCGCTGTAGCCCTCTTGTGGGCGTAAAAAAGACTGCGGTTCTCAAACACTTAACACTGAAGGCAACATGGTTTGCTTCAGCTGACAAAGCATAATAAACAAAATGCCACAAGCAATTCAAACCATATGAAAACCTAGGAAAGCAAATAAACACCACAATAAAGTGACTTGTGTCCTGTATCCTCCCTGCCATTGTTAAGAACGAGAGACCGATCCGAGAACGAACGTACTACTCGTCACACAGCGTGAGCTGCCTGTCACGTGACAAATGAACGATCCAGATGAACGAGAACGAGAAGGACCCGTTCAGCGTGAGCTGCCGGTCACGTGACAAATGAACGATCCAGATGAACGAGAACGAGAAGGACCCGTTCAGCGAGAGCTGCCGGTCACGTGACAAATGAACGATCCAGATGAACGAGAACGAGAAGGACCCGTTCAGCGTGAGCTGCCGGTCACGTGACAAATGAACGATCCAGATGAACGAGAACGAGAAGGACCCGTTCAGCGTGAGCTGCCGGTCACGTGACAAATGAACGATCCAGATGAACGAGAACGAGAAGGACCCGTTCAGCGTGAGCTGCCGGTCACGTGACAAATGAACGATCCAGATGAACGAGAACGAGAAGGACCCGTTCAGCGAGAGCTGCCGGTCACGTGACAAATGAACGATCCAGATGAACGAGAAGTGAGCTGCCTGTCACGTGACAGCTGGTAGAGGGCAAGTGAACGTAAAACTCACATTCATTTTGACAATTAGTAAGACAATTAAGTAAGACAAAAAGTAACAATTAAAAAGTTCCTTAAAATGTTTACATGGTGCATTTACTGTGTCCAAAACGTGACATTATTATTATTATTATTATTATTATTGCATTTGTTGTTATTATTATTATATTTTATTATTTTATGGCAGTATAACACAAAATCAATATGTTGATATAATTTTCAAAAGTATTTATTTATAAACACACTTATAAACACACTTTACATTATATACATAATAACACTATACACATCTACAAGAACCGAAGACCACTAATTAATTATGATTTCATGAATAAATAATGTATGTCGGGTGTCACGTGACAAATGAATGAACGTCACAAATCAGACATCATTCATTTCCTTGTTCGTTTCTCAGTCCACAGCCCTGTAGCTGAGCTACAGCTGTCACGTGACAAATGAACGAAAGAACGATCCGTATGAACGAACTGCTGTGCTTACTGCTCGTCACACAGCCTGAGCGGCCTGGCTGTCACGTGACAAATGAACGAGGACCTGAGGACAGACGCACAGTTGAGTGAGTCGTGAACTAATCATTTCTGTTTCCTGTCCTGCTGACTGAGCTTATGCAGCTGCCTGCCATGTGGCGAGGGAAGGTACTGCATGAAAATGAACGAATCACTCACTGGGACGACTCATTACTCCCGAGTCATATAAAAGATTAGTTCATATTGAACGAATCGTTCACGAACGACACATCACTAGTTGTCATAGTTGTTATAAAGTCAATGGCGTATTAGTTTTCTTTTTTTATTCCATATAAAAGTGTGTTGTCACCTGCAGTAGTGAACCTGTGAGTGTAAATGTCTGTATTTAGTTTTATTCCTACAAATTATTACAGAAGTAATGCATGAATTTTAAAGAGCTTTGGATTAAAGGTTGATCTAACTGCAGCCATTTACTGTTTAAGAGATGGAGTCAGAATCCACAGTCCTTCTGTGTAAATGTTTGTTATTCTGGAGTTAAACTGAAGATACCAGTAACATGAGGTTCAACTGTTGGGCACATGTTTTAGCAGAAAGTCCAAACACCTCACACATTTTGTCTGTCTGTCTTTGTGGTTTTAGTCAGAGTCAAACAGGAAGTTACATGAGCTGAGAAACACAACAACATCACACCAAGACAGAAAGAAGAAAATGGAGTCCAGCATGCTGCAGCCAAAGATCCAGCCCAGTGATGGACTGTCCTTCAGGACCTGCAGTGTTTTCATTCTCATGGTTCTTCAGTCTGTTGGAGGTAATTTCAACACAAAACACTCCAGTAACACATCGATGTGTGCATGTGTTGGAAAGAAGTAGACGTTAACATAAATGTACAGCCACAGTGAGGCTCTGTGAGGCTACACTAGTCGTGGTTTGAGATTAATGCTAATGACACTATGCTAACATGCTAACTATGATTTGAAGTAGATTTTAATATGTTCACCATCATAGTGTGTTAGCATGCTAATTAACATTGAAAAATAGCATCAGACTGCTCTTCAGTGACAAAAGACTTGATAAATAAATAAATGATGTCGTTATCTCGAGAAAGCACGGCCGTTCTCACCTTCTCTACTTTTCACTGTTGTTCATGTTTGTTTCTGTTTCTTGTTTCCTTGCAGAGCAGTCACAGTTAATTTGTTCACATCAACCAATCGTGGCCCTGGCTGGTGATGATGTCATTCTACCATGTCACCTTGAACCTCCCATCGATGCAGATTCAGAGACCGTGGTGTGGACCAGAACTGATTTAGACCCAAAGTACATCCATGTTCACCAAGATGGACGATTCATTTCAGAGAATCAAAATCCATCTTATCATTACCGCACCAGACTGTTTGTGGATGAACTGATGAACGGAAACGTCTCCATGAAAATCTTCAAAGTGAAACTTTCTGATGCAGGAAAATATGTTTGTGACTTGAATTCAATGAAGAAGTACACATCCATCCAACTCACTGTTGGTAAGTCAGACTTGC
This sequence comes from Argyrosomus regius, assembly GCA_946959425.1. Lineage (NCBI taxonomy): Eukaryota > Metazoa > Chordata > Actinopteri > Sciaenidae > Argyrosomus > Argyrosomus regius. Next base: position 56,603 of record CAMPSB010000558.1, on the reverse strand, counting down.
TGCCACGAGCAGTTTGATACAAATCAGTGACGTATGTTATAATTCCTCCTCTCTGATCATCAGGTGTCGTCTCCACGCCCCGTCATAGAGTTTGTCTCCAATAAGAGCAGAGAGGTGGTTTTACAGTGTGAGGCTAAAGGCTGGTATCCAGAGCCTGAGGTGTTCTGGCTGGACGGTGAGGGAAACCTCCTCTCTGCTGGACCTACAGAGACAGTCAGAGGTCCTGATGACCTCTATACTGTCAGCAGAAGATTGACTGTGGAGAAGAGCGACAACTTCACCTGTAGAGTCCAACAGAAGAACATCACCCAGACCAGAGAGACACACTTCTATGTTCCAGGTTATAAAGAGTTCAAAATAAATTCAACATATTGTTTCTGTTTTTTAACAGTTGAGGTCGAGTTTGATTAAAAAATGTCGTTCTGTTCTGTGTTGTTTCATTTCAGGTCATTTCTTCACGGTTCAGTCCTCTTTGAATCAGACTCAGATCATCATCATCATCATCTCCATCCTTATTGGTTGTCTGCTGGTCATTTTTCTCACAGTGAAATATTTCAGTAAGTCTCGTCTTCATTTTCCTTTTTCATGTGGAGTTACTGTCAGAGCTCTTCATTGGCTGTTGTGATATGTTGCAGCTAATTCCAAAGCATCAACAGATTATATAGAACAATGTTCATGATGTTCATGATTGTTCAAACATGTTCATGATTTAATGTGAAAATATTCTTGTAAACTCTGAAACAGAATGTGAAATGTAAAATGTGGTGCAGAGGTTTAAACACTCGAGTGTTGGATATTTAGTAAAACGACATGAACACAGTGAATTTAAACAGATTTCTTCTTCTGTTGACACACAGGGATCAAGAGGACACTGAGGACTGTAACACAGAATTCAGAGAAGAGCTTCAGGAGGAGAAAATGATGACTGAACAAACTTTGAATGATCAGAAAAACACTTAAACCAAATATTATAAGATTAACATGACAGAGATGTCATGAAGAGAAAAAGGTCAGGAGTCAGAGTGAAAATCATTTTCCTGGTTTATGTTCTTCTAAATATGTTTCTACATGTGTAAATACACTATGTAGTTAATTTGTTTCTTTTCTGTCTGTTGTTACATCTAAATATTTCTGCTGCACTGTTGCCAAGCAACATTTCCTGAGCATGAGCTTGTTAGCTACTTTGTGTATCTGCAGGTTAGCACAGGCTAGCTGCTTTGTATCATGAATGTCCAGTTAGTTATTGGTTTGATGAATGGATGTGTATTGATCTCTGAATGGTTGACTCTGTGTGTGTGTTTTTAATCTACTGGTAGAAAATGTGTGTTTGTGTTCTGAAGTTTTAAGAACAGTCTTGTTAAAGTTACACTGTGAAAATCTGTTCAGATGTAGATCTGCACAGATTTTGATGCTGAACTTCCAGTTTTGTTTTTTGTTTTTTTACCAGTGACTGCTGATTCTTCATGTTATTTAAGTGTTGCTCAGAGGTTCTTTGTCACTCTGGTTGGAACATTGTTCAGACTGCACTGAATCAAACTCTAAAATAAACTGGAGACATGACATGACTGTGTCAGTTTACTTCATTTGTTTTTGATCCAAGTCTTCATCCTCCTCTTCCTCTGCAGGGCTCCTGATGAACAGCTGCTCAACCACAAGAGGGCGCAACAGTTTTAATGACAGTCATATAACAAAAAATAGTTTCTTTATACAACAAAATAACCATTTGAATGAGTCAAGTCATTTATATAAAGTATAAATAAAGAAGGAGACTTTGTTTCAACACTAATGAGGTTTTAATCAACTAATTCAGTAACAGTAATTTGTACAGTAGTTGAGTAAATGTTTACAAAGTCTCTAATATTTTATTCTCGTCTTCATTAATTCACTTTGGACAGTGACACATACAACAGGCCTCCTATAATATCATATAATATCCCATGATGGTGACATACAGCAGCGACCTATGAGGTTTCATTGTTTCTATATTCATGAGTTAAATGTCCACTTCAGATAACGGATAGTAAAGTGTTCAGAGACCGTGGTGTGGACCAGACCTGGTTTAGACCAAAAGTACGTCCATGTTCACCAAGATGGACGACTCATTTTTGAGATTCAAAATCCGTCTTATTATTACATTGACTGTTTGTGGATGAACTGAAGAACGGAAACTATTTTTGTATCTTGGATTCAATGATGAAGGACGCGTCCATCCAACTCACTGTTGGTAAGTCAGACTTGCTGCCACGAGCAGTTTGACACAAATCAGTGATTCTATGTTATGGGTATAAACCCTGATAGGGTTCTTGGATGGAGGTTATCGGGGCAGGTCCACAGGCTCACTAAAAGAGATACTTCCTCATCTGTGTTTGCTCGTGACGGTGAACTAAAAAGAGATTCTTGATATCTGTACACGTGAAAAGTGTATTCTTTTTTATTTTTCTGTTTCTAGGATATCTGTGAATTCTATATGTTGTATAAATGTAAATATAGGCTATATATGAGTATTCCACCTTCTCTTCTCTTCCACCTTCAATCAAGTCTGTCTTATCTCCTCAGTGCTGTGCATCAGAGGATTTAGAAGTGCGTTTACACAAAAATACCCAGTTTTAAGTGTGTATACTGTGTACTGCACCACTGGTGGAAACATTACAGTTATGTCATGTTATGTCGGTGCTGAATCATCAGGCTGGTTTCAAACAGTTTTGGTCTCTATAGCTAATTTCCCCGCTCATGACAACTGTACTGAGGGTGAATTTATATACAACTGTTCAGATTATATTAAGGCTTAAAGTTATGCAGGATTAAGAGTGTGGACGCTTTGATTGACAGGTGATTTGTTTTCAGCAACCAGGCTTCATTCAGCCTGCCTCAGGTCCAATGATCCATGTCTTTCATAATATTTAGATAATAACCTGGTCATGATTTGTTATGGGAAATAAGACAGTGACAGTGATAAGAAAGTAGAAGGGTGAATCAAAGTCAGAGTCAAGAAGCTTCAGTCAACCTGTGACAGTCTTCAGAGGATTCAGGATTTGAACCAGAAAAGAAACAGTGAGTTTTGTTGCTGTCTGAAAGTGTTGTGTGCAGCTGCTGTGGTCTGATCGATGAACTGAGACTTGAACAGTTAAAGGTCGGTGAGGTAGAACAAACACTGCAATGTATTTTTTCATGACTTTAATATGTCTCGTTTGTAATGTTCATGGCTCATAATGTATCTATGAAATGAAAACAAAAGTAATAAAATGAAAGAGGTCCATCATGGTCCATGCATTTTTAATTTAAGAGTCTGTCATCAGAGAGATCTACAGAACATCGTCTGTCTCTCAGATGTAGAAGCTGGTTCATGACATAAAACATGTTTTGTTGGTTTTGAGCTCGTGAAGGTTCAAACCTCTGTGAGCTTCAGTCTGTGGAGATAACTGCAGTTTAATTTCTAACAACTAGATGTCAGTGTTACACATAAAGTTATTCATTTAAATGTCTGTCAGTGTTTTCTACTAGTCTGTATAGATGAAGTGTTTTGAAGTCACATGAAGCACAAAGTAACTACAAAGTGAACTTTTCAGGAGTCCAGCATGCTGCAGCCAAAGATCCAGCCCAGTGATGGACTGTCCTTCAGGACCTGCAGTGTTTTCATTTTCATGGTTCTTCAGTCTGTTGGAGGTAATTTCAACACAAAACACTCCAGTAACACATCGATGTGCAAACTCACCAACAGTTGTTGAGACATTTCACTCAAAACTCATCGACTGAAACTTCACAGGAGACAAAAGACTTGATAAATAAATAAATGATGTCGTTATCTCGAGAAAGCACGGCCGTTCTCACCTTCTTTACTTTTCACTGTTGTTCATGTTTGTTTCTGTTTCTTGTTTCCTTGCAGAGCAGTCACAGTTAATTTGTTCACATCAACCAATCGTGGCCCTGGCTGGTGATGATGTCATTCTACCATGTTACCTTGAACCTCCCATCGATGCAGATTCAGAGACCGTGGTGTGGATCAGAACTGATTTAGACCCAAAGTACATCTATTATTATGAAGATGGACGACTGAATTTTGAGATTCAAAATCCATCTTATTATTTCCGCACCAGACTGTTTGTGGATGAACTGAAGAACGGAAACGTCTCCATGAAAATCTTCAAAGTGAAAATTTCTGATACAGGAAAATATTTTTGTATCTTGAATTCAATGATGAAGGACGCGTCCATCCAACTCACTGTTGGTAAGTCAGACTTGCTGCCACGAGCAGTTTGATACGTATGTTATAATTCCTCCTCTCTGATCATCAGGTGTCGTCTCCACGCCCGTCATAGAGTTTGTCTCCAATAAGAGCAGAGAGGTGGTTTTACAGTGTGAGGCTAAAGGCTGGTATCCAGAGCCTGAGGTGTTCTGGCTGGACGGTGAGGGAAACCTCCTCTCTGCTGGACCTACAGAGACAGTCAGAGGTCCTGATGACCTCTATACTGTCAGCAGAAGATTGACTGTGGAGAAGAGCGACAACTTCACCTGTAGAGTCCAACAGAAGAACATCACCCAGACCAGAGAGACACACTTCTATGTTCCAGGTTATAAAGAGTTCAAAATAAATTCAACATATTGTTTCTGTTTTTTAACAGTTGAGGTCGAGTTTGATTAAAAAATGTCGTTCTGTTCTGTGTTGTTTCATTTCAGATCATTTCTTCACGGTTCAGTCTTTGGGTTGGACTGAGATCACCTTCATCATCATTCTTGTTCTTGGCATTCAGCCATGCATTATTATCTACTGGATATATAACTGTGAGTCACATTTCATTTTTCATGTGAAGTTGCTGTCAGAGCTCTTCATTGGCTGTCGTGATATGTTGGATCAACAGATTATATAACACAACGTTCATGATTTTAACTGAGTACTATTCAGCACAATTGACCGTTCATTGGATTTATTTATTTTCTTAGCTAGCTGCAGCTCATAACAGCGACTAGTGTCAGTTGTGATTTCAGACGGCAAATTGCAGAAAAATGAAAAACCAAGAAATCAATTCAATTTAAATTGTTTGTAATGTTTTAAAAATATTCCAGTTCAGTTTTCATATTTTTGTTCTTTTCTGTAGTTTTCCCATTGAAACATCTGTGAGGCAAAAACACATGAAAACATCAACTTCAACACTTTTCTCTTTCTGTTTCCACACAGGCATAAAGAGAAAAATAAATTCAATGTTCAGGACCAAAGAAGAGCTCGATGGTGCAAACGAACTCAATCCCATGTCTGAGGGAAAGAAGCAACAGGAGGAGCAGCGAGAGAAACAGGACAGGACGGAGAGACTGCAGACAGAAGACAAGACCAAAGACAACTCAAAATACAGTGAGACACATTTTTGAACATGCAGGACCAAAAACAGCCAGGAGGTGTCAGAACAGAACAGCAGTTCTACGATGATATCTGACGAGTTCAGCAAATCTAAAGAGCAGAGAGATGAAGCTCTCCAGTGTCAGGAGACGTTAACATCACTGACGTTAGTGCTCCGAGATGTTTCATGTTACTATCTTTACCATTTTTGTAAATGTTGAGCTCCTCAGATGTTCCCGTTAGCTCCTGATGGTTCCATTTAAACAGACCTACGTTACTAATGATGGAGTTTAACTGAAGACTTGCTACAGTTTGATCAACTTTTGCTGTTAGTTTTCTTTTAATCAATTTATAAATGTCATATCTCAGTAATTTTTCTAACTAGCTAGCTCCGCCAGATCCAAAGTATCCAAAGTAATGGCTCAATGCTGAACACTATGTGTGTTTAAAACCTGTGCAATTTTGTGAAATGATACATGAGAGGTGAATATTAGTCTTACTTTATTTTATTTATTTGTTTCTGCACTTTTATTATTCACCTTGTGTTCTGTGAGCTGCTGTAACGGATGAACTACCGCAGTATGTGATGAATAAAGTCTATCTGTCTGTTGATGTTTCAGTTTTCATATTTTGGTCAAACTTTTTGGATCATTCCTTTAAATTTTCTAAAATCTCTTCACCTCCTTCATACAGCAGCACTTTATACTCAGAAGTTTTATGTCATGAAATTTGGTGTCTAACACTTCAGATGTTCCTTGTTAGTTTTTATATTTTTCATTATTATTGTAGCAGTGTGTCTCGTGCACATGAGGAGTAATGAAACTAACGTGAGCATTTTACTCTTTACAGTGCCGCCATCTGCTGGTCAATGACTGTACACGTGCATTCTTTATACAGTTTATGATCCATAAGCTCGGCTCGTTCCTCTTCATGCAGCTCTCTGCATCACTTCTGTTGTTGACTGTGGAGCTGCGTTCACAAACAGAAGCGTTTATGTTTGCTGTCGTTGTAAAATGTTGTTGATAAGTAGAAAAGCTGAAAGTTTTCCTGTTTATTCAAATGAATATAAAACATGAATATAATGGTGATCAGTATTTGTCAGTGTTTATATAACCTGCATGAAACAACCAGGGCCGTTTCCAGCTGTTTGGGGGGCCTCTACTCTGTGATGATGATCTGTGGTGATGCAACAGTCTGTTAATAAATGTTAGAAATAAATAAATTAATCAAATGAATCATTAATTAATGTTCAAACAATAAAAACAAAGTAGTGACAATAATCCTGAAGTTTCAGAAACATTTCCATGGAACACTGTGACCTCTGATTGTGTCTGATGTTTGAGGACACTGCACAAAGTTTATCTATTACTAATTTAATATTAATTTGATGTCATGATATTATTGTTAATGGTGCCGACATGTTACTCTCCTCATTTCAGTGAATTCAGCCTGACAGCTCAAAGATGATTTTCACTTGATTATTAACATAGAAGTGCTTCATATACAAAGAGTTTGTCAGCCTGCAGATAAAGACAGACTAAATATACTGGTGGCTGCGGGGTGCATCCGCATACTGAACAGGGAATCTGAACTCCATTTTCTGACTGGGGCGTTAGCTGGATCAGTTCCAGCAGACTGTGAATAGAAAAAAGGACGGAGCAGAGTAACAAACTGAAGTCTTTCCACATGTGACGGTCAGATTCAGGATTTGGATCCGAAAATAAACGGTAAGAAAAATATTTTAGCAGCTGTGATCTGAGCAGAGTTGGAGAGTTACCTCCTCAAAACAAAACAAACTCTGTCATAAGTTTTCATAAAGTAAGGTGTGTGTGTGTCAGGACAGGAAGTGAAAACTGTTTAAAGAATAATGTGGAGTTTATGTATATTATAACAGCATAGTGGTGGTGGGCTGATCGATCTAAGATATCGATACCATCAATACGTTATTGATCAATACTTGCGTGATGAGATCGTTTCACTTCCACTTCTCTACGTTCAGTAAACAACTCCTGTTACACAGTGGTCATCGGTCATCAGACTTGTAATTTTAGTCTAACTGAGTCTAAATATAGATTCTTCAGTCAGTCATATAATATACACAGTGGCGTGCACGGGGGTGGCTGGGATTTCTCCCCCCCTCGTGGCCCAATTGTTGAAAAATGCGCGCTAAAGTGCCCTCTTGGGAGCCAAAAACGTGTGCTAAAGTGCCCCCCTGGTTGGCAAAATAGACTAAATTGCCCTCTTGGGTGGAAAAAACACTCAACTGCCCTCTTCTAAGTTCTATTATTAGGTAGAGATGCCTATTGCATGTTTAAGGAGGAGCTACCTCACTACATCTTGTGGGAATAGCTTTTCAAAGCTAGCAAGTAAAGTTAAAAGTTGGGTTAGCATTGCATATCAGGGTTTCCGCCAGGTTTAAGTTGACTCCCCGCCGGGCTGAGCATCTGGGATCATTTTTAAAAATGCTTTCTTGAAAATGCCTTTTAAACTTCAGCTTGCAAGTTAAGGACAGAAAGTCTTGTTAGTAGGCTAATGCTATTGAGTAGGCTAGCGGCTAATGCTAGCAGCTAGTTGAGAGGGAGACAGACATCAGTGTTTCCATGTGTATTGTTCCCTGTGTGATTTTATCACAGAGCCCTCTTGGGTGAAGAAAATACATTAAACTCCAGAAGACTATCAGGACCAGGAAATACTATGACACATTACTGTTGCAGTGACTTTTGTGTTGGGCCCTTTGTTGATCTATATTGAGCCAGAACTATATCTCACAGAACCAGTTTGGATTATCTGGTGCTAACATGGTGTTAACATGCACTAGAATACAGGAAATGGCATCTACTTCATTGAAAATGTTCTGGAAGACCCCCAGACCCCCTAGGGATTTATTTCCTTCATACATCCATGTCGCTGTGTGTTCTTCACAGGCCAACGTTGAAATCCACACAGTTCTTGTGGATGCTGATCCTAACAGCAAACTAACCTGAGCAGTCTGTCTAGTTAGTCTGTTTTAAGGCTATATAATGTGCCATTTGTATAACATATAAAACGTGTCTAAAGTGCCCTCTACAGTGGTGAGGACGCGCTATATGTGCCCTTTTTTTTCTTTCCGCCCCTGCCCTTCAAAAAGTCTGTGCACACCACTGTGTATACACACACACACACACACTTGCATGAAAAAGTTTGGGCACCCCTTAGGAAAATCATTGCATCAGTTTGTCACTTGCTGAGCTTTTGAAGCAGCAACTTTATTTTAACATATGTTATACCTTATGGAAACAGAAACATCTCAGTAGTGAAATCATTTTCATTGGTCCAACAGAAACATTTTTATGTGTATTTAAACAAAAATAGGCATGTGCATAAATTTGGGTACCCCAAAGAAATAATTCCATTAATATTTAGTAGAGCCTCCTTTTGCTGCAAGAACAGCCTGTAGACGCCTCCTATAGCCACAGACAAGTCCCTGTAGTCTGGCAGGTGGTAGTTTGGCCCATTCCTCCATACAAAACGCCTCCAGTTCAGTCAGGTTTCTTGGCTTCCGTGTGTAAACATCCTGCTTCAAATCAATCCATACATTTTCAATGATGTTAAGGTCTGGGGACTGGGATGGCCATTCCAGAAGATTGTACTTGTGCTTCTGCATGAATTCCTTGGTGGATTTTGAACAGTGCTTAGGATCATTGTCCTGCTGAAAAATCCAACCCCAGTGTAGCTTCAACTTTGTGACAGATTCTTGAACATTCTTGTCAAGAATCTGCTGATACTGAGAGGAATTTATGTGGCCCTCAACTTTAACAAGGTTTCCAGTCCCTGTGCTAGCCACACAGCCCCATAACATGATGGACCCTCCACCAAATTTCACAGTAGGCAATAAGTTCTTCTCATGGAATTCAATGTGTTTTTTTCGCCATGCATACCTCCTCTTGTTCTGACCAAATAACTCTATCTTAGTCTCATCTGACCACAGTTTTTTTCCCAAAATGCTTCTGGCTTGTCCAGATGTGCTTTTGCATACCTCATGCGACTCTTCTTGTGACAGACACTCAGGAAAGGCTTTTTGCGCATCAGCCTTCCAAAGAGCTTTTCCTGGTGCAAAGTACACTGGATTGTGGAACGATGAACAACTACACCATCAGTAGCCAGATGTTCTTGTAGTTCTCTGGAGGTGGTCTGTGGCTTGTCTGTGACCATTCTAACCATCCTTCGCCTGTGCCTTTCCAGTATTTTTTTTGGCCTACCACATCTTTCCTTCACAAGGACTGTTCTTGTGGCCTTCCATTTCTGCACCACATTTCTGACTGTGGAGACAGACAGTCCAAACCTGCTTGATAATTTCTTGTACCCTTCTCCTAATTCATGATAATGAATTATCTTAGTTTTTTGGTCAGTGGAGAGTTGTTTCGATGCCCCCATGTTGCCACACTCTAAAAAAGAACCTAGGACAAGCACACCCAGCAATTGCCTCTGTTAAATAGCCTTTTTCATGATTGGTTCCACCTGTCTTTGTAATTGAAGGTCTCACAAGCTAGTCAAAGCAATTTTGTGCTGCAACCTGTCAGCTATAAATCCCTACAGGTCTTGAAATCAATGTGATTAAAAGGGTGCCCAAACTTTTGCACATACCATTTTTTACATTTTAATTTATCATAATAAAACTATGTAATGCTACTCTGAGAATTCTGGTCTGGAAAACACTCAAATGTCTACATCTCTGTAGGAAATCAAATCTTGTTGCTGTGATCTTCTTTTATAAAGTTAAAGCAAATTATCATGAAATCTTAGAGGGGTGGCCAAACTTTTTCATACAACTGTATATATATATATTAGTGCTGTCAAAAATATCGCGTTATTAACGCGTTAACGCAAAACAATTTTAACGGCGTTAATTTTTTTATCGCGAGATTAACGCTCTTTGTGACCTAGTGAACTTGTAGTTTTTTCATAAGCTGTGGCCACTGCTAGTAACGTTAGAAAAACTACAGGATCCAGCTGTAAACCGGAAGCAAAACAATAAGCGCGCCCCACGCTACCGTATTGTGTGGATGTCGAGCACGAGATGCTGAAATGGACGCTGCTAAGAAAATTATGAATGGAAAGTTCAGTTTTAAAACGTTGCAATATGGGTCGTTAGATAAAAGTTATCTGTGTGTATTGTCGGTGTGAACTGAGTTATCATCGTAGCACATCCAGTCTGAAATACGACTTGATGGCCAAACACACCGGCAATTTAAATTCTCCGCCTCCTCCGCGTCATAACCAGGCGACAATGGATGGATTTATTTTGTATCACCCTGCTTTGAAGGTTGTTGAGGGGGCTGTTTTTGTGACTAGGTATTTATTTTTTTGTCATCTGTTTATTGATAGTGTTGCTTTGTTTGAGATTTTGCTTCAGACGTGAATGGCTGTAACACTACATGTTGTTGTTGTGGTTTGCAATAAAAAAACATTTGCACAAAGCAAGCCTATCCACTTTTCCATGTTGATAAGAGTATTAAAATGATAATTCAAGGGACATTTAGAATAGATAAAAATGTGCGATTAATTTGCGATTAATCGCGAGTTAACTATGACATTCATGAGATTAATCGCGATTAAATATTTTAATCGATTGACAGCACTAATATATATATATATATATATATATATATAGACATTTATCTGATTTTTTTTTTTTTTTTAACAGAAATTTACTCACACCTTTTATTTATTTACAAGTCAGAAGACTGCCGAGATATTGATCTGTACACAGCGTTCAGGGCTTATGCCTTAAAAATGCTGTTTTTACCATCAATGGCAAGAAGTATTTCCATTGAAAAGTATTCAATACTAATGATATTAATACTTTGTGAAGTTAATAATAATGAGAAAGGTAAATGTCACATGTGGTGGTTCCGCCTGGATATACCTGTGTTAAAACATCTGTAAAACTGCTCAGGTTCACTTTGCACAGTTACTCATCAGATATTACTTTACTAATTCATAGATGAATTGGGCTCTATCCTCTGTCAAAGGAGGTTTTCACTCTGAGTAATGTGTTTTTTTAGACAAATGTAAAAAATAAAACATTTCTACATTGTTCCAGGTGAATTTACTCTGACACAGTAACACATATCTTCTGTAGTAACCTCACATATCTTAGCTTTCTTTAGAGACCAAGATTATACATACAGCCTTTGTAGTTGTGAGGATATGATCCATTTAGTTTGGGTAAGTCATATACGCCTCGTGTGGAAGAGGTTAAGTTCAAGTATTAGCCTATTGCCACCTTTTCATAGAGTTGGTTAACATGACTTTTGCTTTCCTCTTTGCTGTTGTACCACAGACTTTGGTAGATACAAGAGTAGATCAGACTTTTAGTTGTTGGTGAAATAAAAAGTAAAAGTAACTACAAAGTGAACTTTTCAGGAGTCCAGCATGCTGCAGCCAAAGATCCAGCCCAGTGATGGACTGTCCTTCAGGACCTGCAGTGTTTTCATTTTCATGGTTCTTCAGTCTGTTGGAGGTAATTTCAACACAAAACACTCCAGTAACACATCGATGTGTGCATGTGTTGGAAAGAAGTAGACGTTAACATAAATGTACAGCCACAGTGAGGCTCTGTGAGGCTACACTAGTCGTGGTTTGAGATTAATGCTAATGACACTATGCTAACATGCTAACTATGAATGAATTAAGTAGATTTAATTTAAACAATATTACACAACAGGGTGTGCTTTACCGTCATTACTGGCACGACAGTGATGCGGTCATGTTAGCGTTACTCAAGTGCCAATAATAAGTTAAAGCACACCCTCTGTATAATATTTTGATTATACAACAATTACCAACTTCAATAAAATATAGAATCAAAGATTTTCATGATTTGGGGCAATTTGCTCTCAAAATAAACATTTCTTTGCTCGCAGTTTTTGTTCTGATCTCTATGGAGGTCTATGGAGGTTTCTATGGAGATACACGGGGCCTGACTAACACTTGGAAAACAATCAGTCACAGCAGTAGACTCCTGTATGTAATGGAACTCAGTTCACTACTCCAGCAAGTACCCAAGCCTTAGTAGCGACCTAGCAACGGAGAAACTTTCTAGTCCCGTCAAAGCGTATGGAGATCGTGGAGTTTCCCAAACTGAATAAATACACACATATAAACACCAAACTGCTTTTCTAGTTCAGTCTTGTAGTGACTCAGATATCTGCTGACTACCAGGAAAAAGAATATTGTCCAATCACAATTTTTTTTAAATTCCCCAATCTTTGTAAGGTAATTAGAATACTGCAAACATTTTTTTGGAAAAAAAAGTTTTTATTTTGAAGATATCATGTGTCCACTACAGTGGACATCGGAACGCCATACATGTGAAACTGAACCTTGATGGCAACCAGTTAATCCCAAAGAAAATAACAAAAAGTCAACATAAGAATGAGTTCATTTCATACATACATACATCCACATAACTGTCCATCATAACTTTTGTTTTGCTTTGTTGTGCTTAGTTGGTATGATACTTCAAAAAGCAATTCCCCTTCTTGGAAACACAAAGGAATACCTTGCACTTCGTGCACATCACATATGTTTTGCTCTTGCAGCCGGATCTGCGACACCTTGATGCATGTGTTTCGTCCACCATCTCTGGAAGATGGATGGCGCCATAGTGTCTGACTTTTGACGTGGTGGAGTGTAGTCATCTTCGCTGTCACTTGCGATTCCTGCTTGGGCCCGAGTAATCAACTCTTCACCAAGGAGCAGTTTGAATTCAAGGAACTTCAGTGGTTTCTTCCCCAGAAACTGGCAGTCACTCTTATACTGAAGCCATGAGTTGGTGATTGCCAGGTCAAAAAAGTGGAAAACTGCATGCACTGTCCACTTCCGAGTACGAGAGGCCATCCTGTAGAAACTCAACATTCGGTCAACCAAGTCCACGCCACCCATGTTGGTGTTGTACTCAGCAATTGCCAGTGGTCCCTGAAGCATATAGACAAAAGTTTAAAAATAGTGAGAAAACTGCCAACCAGACGTATGTGGAGTTTGTGCGTGACAAGAGACGTGACTTTCCTACTGACGCAGACCTGAGTTTAAACGTGACCATGTTGATTGATGCTCAGAGAAATGATCTGTCTCTAACTTCGTGTCTGTCCTATGTTGTAGCCGCCAAGGAAGACAGCAAGCTTTGCTCTTGATGAGACGGTGGAGTCCCAACTCAAGTGAGACATGCGTTGTTAATCAGGTGGTCGTACCAACAGCATATTGCCAGCAAATTTTGGGTGTCGCACATGACGCCACCTTAGTATTAAAAAGACGTACCATCTTGTGTTGCGCAATTTCTTTTTAATTTTTTTTTTATTAATGAGGTACACACCTGTGTTAACGAGGCACACACCTGTATTAACGAGGTACACACCTGTGTTAATGAGGCACACTTGTATTAATGAGGTACACACCTGTGTTAACGAGGCACACACCTGGATTAACGAGGTACACACCTGTGTTAACGAGGCACACACCTGTATTAACGAGGTACACACCTGTGTTAACGAGGCACACACCTGTATTAACGAGGCACACACCTGTATTCACGAGGTACACACCTGTGTTAACGAGGCACACACCTGTATTAACGAGGCACACACCTGTATTAACGAGGAACACACCTGTATTAACGAGGAACACACCTGTGTTAACGAGGCACACACCTGTATTAACGAGGTACACAACTGTGTTAACGAGGCACACACCTGTATTAACGAGGCACACACCTGTATTAACGAGATACACACCTGTATTAATGAGGCGGTCTAACAGTAACACACAGAATATTCATTAAAGAAAGCTGAACTTGTAAATTCAGATGTATTACTTTATTAAAATACTTCCAGTGGACTTATTCATATTTGTTTACATGTTCTATATTTTCAAGATGTCACAATGTGGAGATGGCGGAGTGATATTTTTAGTGATGAGTCAGGTGTGCTGTCATGCTGATTTGAGCACATTCTAAACGTCTAGTTGACCAATCAGATGAGGGTTGGACCTACTTGTTGTATAATTGACTATGTTCACCATTATAGTGTGTTAGCATGCTAATTAGCATTACACACAAAGCTAATGGAAATGTCATTTTCATTTGAATTGAGTTGAATTTTTCTTCTGTTTCTTGTTTGCTTGCAGAGCAGTCACAGTTAATTTGTTCACATCAACCAATCGTGGCCCTGGCTGGTGATGATGTCATTCTACCATGTTACCTTGAACCTCCCATCGATGCAGATTCAGAGACCGTGGTGTGGACCAGACCTGGTTTAGAACCAAAGTACATCCATTATCACGAAGATGGACGACTGAATTTTAAGAATCAAAATCCATCTTATTATTTCCGCACCAGACTGTTTGTGGATGAACTGAAGAACGGAAACGTCTCCATGAAAATCTTCAAAGTGAAACTTTCTGATGCAGGAAAATATTTTTGTATCTTGGATTCAATGATGAAGGACGCGTCCATCCAACTCACTGTTGGTAAGTCAGACTTGCTGCCACGAGCAGTTTGATACAAATCAGTGACGTATGTTATAATTCCTCCTCTCTGATCATCAGGTGTCGTCTCCACGCCCGTCATAGAGTTTGTCTACAGTAAGAGCAGTGAGGTGGTTTTACAGTGTGAGGCTAAAGGCTGGTATCCAGAGCCTGAGGTGTTCTGGCTGGACGGTGAGGGAAACCTCCTCTCTGCTGGACCTACAGAGACAGTCAGAGGTCCTGATGACCTCTATACTGTCAGCAGAAGATTGACTGTGGAGAAGAGCGACAACTTCACCTGTAGAGTCCAACAGAAGAACATCACCCAGACCAGAGAGACACACTTCTATGTTCCAGGTTATAAAGAGTTCAAAATAAATTCAACATATTGTTTCTGTTTTTTAACAGCTGAGGTCGAGTTTGATTAAAAAATGTCGTTCTGTTCTGTGTTGTTTCATTTCAGAGGATTTCTGCATGGTTCAGTCTTTATTGGAATGGCTTTGGATCATCATCATCATCATCATCGTCATCATTCCTGGTTGTCTGCTGGTCATTATTCTCACAGTGATATATTTCAGTAAGTCTCGTCTTCATTTTCCTTTTTCATGTGGAGTTACTGTCAGAGCTCTTCATTGGCTGTTGTGATATGTTGCAGCTAATTCCAAAGCATCAACAGATTATATAGAACAATGTTCATGATGTTCATGATTGTTCAAACATGTTCATGATTTAATGTGAAAATATTCTTGTAAACTCTGAAACAGAATGTGAAATGTAAAATGTGGTGCAGAGGTTTAAACACTCGAGTGTTGGATATTTAGTAAAACGACATGAACACAGTGAATTTAAACAGATTTCTTCTTCTGTTGGCACACAGGGATCAAGAAGACACAGAGACCAAAATGAGGAACTGGACGACCAGGAAACAATTGTGGAAGAAATGTAGAGAGCAAACCAACAGAGAGCTTCAGGAGGAGAAAATGATGACTGAACAAACTTTGAATGTTTAGAAAAACACTACAACCAAATATTATAAGATTAAGATTGGGACACAGAGGCCCAGGGTTCTGTGGCTCTTTCCCACATGTCATTCCCCATCTCTCTCTCTCTCCCCACATTTCCTGTCACTCTTCAAGCTGTCTCTGTCAAAAAGGCCAAAAAAATATCTTAAAAAAAAGATTAACATCACAGAGATGTAATGAAGAGAAAAAGGTCAGGAGTCAGTGTGAAAATCATTTTCCTGGTTTATGTTCTTCTAAATATACTTCTACATGTGTAAATATGCGTCTACATGTGTAAATATACTTCTACATGTGTAAATATACTATATAGTTCATTTGTTTCTCTTCTGTCTGTTGTTACGTCTAAATATTTCTGCTGCACTGTTGCCAAGCAACATTTCCTGAGCACGAGCTTGTTGGCTACTTTGTGTATCTGCAGGTTAGCACAGGCTAGCTGCTTTGTATCATGAATGTCCAGTTAGTTATTGGTTTGATGAATGGATGTGTATTGATCTCTGAATGGTTGACTCTGTGTGTGTGTTTTTAATCTACTGGTAGAGAATGTGTGTTTGTGTTCTGAAGTTTTAAGAACAGTTTTGTTAAAGGTACACTGTAAAAATCTGTTCAGAGTTAGATCTGCACAGATTTTGATGCTGAACTTCCAGTTTTGTTTTTTGTTTTTTTACCAGTGACTGCTGATTCTTCATGTTATTTAAGTGTTGCTCAGAGGTTCTTTGTCACTCTGGTTGGAACATTGTTCAGACTGCACTGAATCAAACTCTAAAATAAACTGGAGACATGACATGACTGTGTCAGTTTACTTCATTTGTTTTTGATCCAAGTCTTCATCCTCCTCTTCCTCTGCACGGCTCCTGATGAGCAGCTGCTCAACCACAAGAGGGCGCAACAGTTTTAATGACAGTCATATAACAAAAAATAGTTTCTTTATACAACAAAATAACAATTTGAATGAGTCAAGTCATTTATATAAAGTATAAATAAAGAAGGAGACTTTGTTTAAACACTAATGAGGTTTTAATCAACTAATTCAGTAACAGTAATTTGTACAGTAGTTGAGTAAATGTCTACAAAGTCTCTAATATTTTATTCTCGTCTTCATTAATTCACTTTGGACAGTGACACATACAACAGGCCTCCTATAATATCATATAATATCCCATGATGGTGACATACAGCAGCGACCTATGAGGTTTCATTGTTTCTATATTCATGAGTTAAATGTCCACTTCAGATAACGGATAGTAAAGTGTTCAGAGACCGTGGTGTGGACCAGACCTGGTTTAGACCAAAAGTACGTCCATGTTCACCAAGATGGACGACTCATTTTTGAGATTCAAAATCCGTCTTATTATTACATTGACTGTTTGTGGATGAACTGAAGAACGGAAACTATTTTTGTATCTTGGATTCAATGATGAAGGACGCGTCCATCCAACTCACTGTTGGTAAGTCAGACTTGCTGCCACGAGCAGTTTGACACAAATCAGTGATTCTATGTTATGGGTATAAACCCTGATAGGGTTCTTGGATGGAGGTTATCGGGGCAGGTCCACGGGCTCACTAAAAGAGATACTTCCTCATCTGTGTTTGCTCGTGACGGTGAACTAAAAAGAGATTCCTGATATCTGTACACGTGAAAAGTGTATTCTTTTTATTTTTCTGTTTCTAGGATATCTATGAATTCTATATGTTGTATAAATGTAAATATAGGCTATATATGAGTATTCCACCTTCTCTTCTCTTCCACCTTCAGTCAAGTCTGTCTTATCTCCTCAGTGCTGTGCATCAGAGGATTTAGAAGTGCGTTTACACAAAAATACCCAGTTTTAAGTGTGTATACTGTGTACTGCACCACTGGTGGAAACATTACAGTTATGTCATGTTATGTTGGTGCTGAATCATCAGGCTGGTTTCAAACAGTTTTGGTCTCTATAGCTAATTTCCCCGTTCATGACAACTGTACTGAGGGTGAATTTTTATAGAACTGTTCAGATTATATTAAGGCTTAAAGTTATGCAGGATTAAGAGCGTGGACGCTTTGATTGACAGGTGATTTGTTTTCAGCAACCAGGCTTCATTCAGCCTGCCTCAGGTCCAATGATCCATGTCTTTCATAATATTTAGATAATAACCTGGTCATGATTTGTTATGGGAAGTAAGACAGTGACAGTGGTAAGAAAGTAGAACGGTGAATCAAAGTCAAAGTCAAGAAGCTTCAGTCAACCTGTGACAGTCTTCAGAGGATTCAGGATTTGAATCAGAAAAGAAACAGTGAGTTTTGTTGCAGCTGCTGTGGTCTGATCGATGAACTGAGACTTGAACAGTTAAAGGTCGGTGAGGTAGAACAAACACTGCAATGTATTTTTTTCATGACTTTAATATGTCTCGTTTGTAATGTTCATGGCTCATAATGTATCTATGAAATGAAAACAAAAGTGATAAAATGAAAGAGGTCCATCATGGTCCATGTATTTTTAATTTAAGAGTCTGTCATCAGAGAGATCTACAGAACATCGTCTGTCTCTCAGACGACTGAATTTTAAGAATCAAAATCCATCTTTTAAGAATCGCACCGCTCTGTTTGTGGATGATCTGAAGAACGGAAACGTCTCCATGAAAATCTTCAGAGTGAAACTTTCTGATGCAGGAAAATATTTTTGTAAAATACTTTTGTATCTAAAAACACAGACGCACTCTACAGGAAGGGTCAAAGCCGTCTCTATTTTCTGAGGCGGCTGAGGTCCTTCAACATCTGCCGGACAATGCTGCGGATGTTTTATGAGTCTGTGGTGGCCAGTGCCATTCTCTACGCTGTGGCGTGCTGGGGCAGCAGACTGAAGGTGCGGGACGCCAACAGACTTAATAAACTCATCCGCAAAGCCAGACATGTTGTTGGAGGGGAGCTCGACTCCCTGACAGCAGTGTCAGAGAGAAGGATGTTGTCCAGGATTAGGTCCATACTGGACAACTCTCTCCATCCTCTCCATGACGTGCTGACCAGCCACAGAAGCACATTCAGCAAGAGACTCATTCCACCATGCTGCACCACAGAGCGCCACAGGAAGTCATTCCTGTCTGTGGCCATTAAACTGTACAACTCTTCTGTACAATAAATATGCTTATATTTCCTTCTGTATGTATTGTTAAGATGGGGGAGGGCACATTTTGAGGTTTATTCTTATTCTCTAATTTTTAACTTTGTAAATTTATTCTTATTTATTCTTATAGTTTTTAACGTTGTAATTCTTGCTGCTATAATATTAGTTACCTTTACCTTTGTACACTGGAGCGCTGTGACGAAAGAATTTCCCGCAAGGGATTAATAAAGTATATTCTATTCTATTCCCTGTGTGTCTTGTTGTAGCTAGCTAACTAAGCTAGCATGTTTTAAAGTTGTTCATTCGGTCGAACACTTCATGTAAATGTAGCATCATGTTGTTGTTAATGTTACAATGTTTCAGTTGGTAAAAAAAATGTTGTTTTTATTTGTTAATCTTGGTGTAATTTGGTCTCATTTGCATATTTTCTGACCCGCTGCACGTATGCTATGGCGTATTTACAATACCTGACCTGATGTGTGTGTATATGTGGAAATATTAAACAATTCTACATTTTCATGAGAGATGGGCTCTGAGGCTTTTTATTTGCCTTTAGATTTGTCACGTGCACTTGGGCTACTTTCATGATTTTATTAAGAATCATTATAAAGATTCAGGTGAAAGGGTGAAAAAAAACAACCCAGGAGGGGCTGTCAAACACTCAAAGTGAATGTGAAAGCAACTGCAGCCTGTGCTGCTTCAGGAAGGGACGGGTTTCCCATTTTTCTGTTGTTGACTTTGTTGGATTGTGGGGTGATGTTATCTCCCTCTGACCTGTCTTCCTGGCTCCCCCCCCCCCGCTGTAGCTCATTCGATGTTGGAACCTTTGTCCGGCTTTGTGTTGTTCCAGTAGCTAATTTCTTTGCAGTTTCACTGTGGTAGCTCTGGACCTTGCCTAAGGGTCCACACTGGATTGGATCCGAACCCCAGTCTCCTGTGTCAAAGTCAGCAGCATTAACACTGAGCTATCCAGTAAGCTATATTTTTTTATATTTTATAGATTTCTTATTTCTCCTTATGTAATTTAACTATATTTTGTTCTGTCACTTTGGATCTGAAGTTTATATGTTGGTCTAATAGTCATTGATGAGTGAGTTTTATTGAATATGGCTGTTTGTTCATCTTTTCTGTCTCGTACGGGCTGTTTCATTTAAGTTTGATGGGTAAGGGGTTAGCTGTAGCTTCAAGTGGCAGCAGCCTCACACACTGGGGTTTGTCACCGTGTCCTGTCCTGTATTGTTTTGAAAGATTATGGATTTTTGAGTTTATGGATACTTGAGTGACACTTGTGGAATAAATTTCTAACATTACCTGGACTTCGAGTGGATTTTTAAGGACAACAGTGTTTTGGACAAGCCAGGAATACCTGCTAGCCAACATTGGCCATTACAACATATATATGTATATGTATATATATCAGTGTTTTCTACTAATCTGTACAGACACGGACGTAATTTGGGGATGTCACTTGGATGTCACGTGGCAGTTTGTCACACACACCAAGAAAGGGTTGATGCCTCGGACAGGAAGAAACTCTGCCAGGAATTTATCTCTGCCAATGATCCAAGACAACATGTGTGTGGAAGCTTTGGATGAGTTGATTATGTTGACCCTTCTGTGGTCTGTGGGTCAGACTGACCCTTGTTCACTTTTCATTGACATCAAAAATAGGATTTTCTTCCATAGAACTGCCTAAAAATGACAGCGGTTCTCTGTTACACTCGTTTCAAATAAAATGGATTACTTGACTACTTCCACTGAATTATGGACATTTTATTCAGTTTCTCCCACCTGTGATATTCCTGCCAGTTTGACCTGCCCACCACTGGGTGGCGCTATGTAAATGAGGTCTGTTTACCTTATGTTCCAAAAATAAGTGTAACATTGGTGGTACTGAGTTGGAGTGAAGCTGACTAACAAGGTGAAACAGAATTGGGTGATAATGTTAAAGTAAACTTAAAAGTAGCAAAAGAAAACTAGAAGAACTGCTAGAAAACACAGTGAACTGAAAGAGTTAGAGTTTTATTAAAAATACTTGAGCCCCCACCTCTGAAATCAAAAGTTCATCCTTGTGTGTAGATGAAGTGTTTTGAAGTCACATGAAGCACAAAGTAACTACAAAGTGAACTTTTCAGGAGTCCAGCATGCTGCAGCCAAAGATCCAGCCCAGTGATGGACTGTCCTTCAGGACCTGCAGTGTTTTCATTTTCATGGTTCTTCAGTCTGTTGGAGGTAATTTCAACACAAAACACTCCAGTAACACATCGATGTGCAAACTCACCAACAGTTGTTGAGACATTTCACTCAAAACTCATCGACTGAAACTTCACAGGAGACAAAAGACTTGATAAATAAATAAATGATGTCGTTATCTCGAGAAAGCACGGCCGTTCTCACCTTCTCTACTTTTCACTGTTGTTCATGTTTGTTTCTGTTTCTTGTTTCCTTGCAGAGCAGTCACAGTTAATTTGTTCACATCAACCAATCGTGTCCCTGGCTGGTGATGATGTCATTCTACCATGTCACCTTGAACCTCCCAGCGATGCAGATTCAGAGACCGTGGTGTGGACCAGAACTGATTTAGAACCAAAGTACATCCATTATCACCAAGATGGACGACTGAATTTTAAGAATCAAAATCCATCTTATTATTTGCGCACCAGACTGTTTGTGGATGAACTGAAGAACGGAAACGTCTCCATGAAAATCTTCAGAGTGAAACTTTCTGATACAGGAAAATATTTTTGTAACTTGAATTCAATGATGAAGGACGCGTCCATCCAACTCACTGTTGGTAAGTCAGACTTGCTGCCACGAGCAGTTTGATACAAATCAGTGACGTATGTTATAATTCCTCCTCTCTGATCATCAGGTGTCGTCTCCACGCCCGTCATAGAGTTTGTCTCCAATAAGAGCAGAGAGGTGGTTTTACAGTGTGAGGCTAAAGGCTGGTATCCAGAGCCTGAGGTGTTCTGGCTGGACGGTGAGGGAAACCTCCTCTCTGCTGGACCTACAGAGACAGTCAGAGGTCCTGATGACCTCTATACTGTCAGCAGAAGATTGACTGTGGAGAAGAGCGACAACTTCACCTGTAGAGTCCAACAGAAGAACATCACCCAGACCAGAGAGACACACTTCTATGTTCCAGGTTATAAAGAGTTCAAAATAAATTCAACATATTGTTTCTGTTTTTTAACAGTTGAGGTCGAGTTTGATTAAAAAATGTCGTTCTGTTCTGTGTTGTTTCATTTCAGAGGATTTCTTCATTGTTCAGTCCTCTTTGAGTCAGACTCAGATCATCATCATCATCATCTCCATCCTTATTGGTTGTCTGCTGGTCATTTTTCTCACAGTGATATATTTCAGTAAGTCTCGTCCTCATTTTCCTTTTTCATGTGGAGTTACTGTCAGAGCTCTTCATTGGCTGTTGTGATATGTTGCAGCTAATTCCAAAGCATCAACAGATTATATAGAACAATGTTCATGATGTTCATGATTGTTCAAACATGTTCATGATTTAATGTGAAAATATTCTTGTAAACTCTGAAACAGAATGTGAAATGTAAAATGTGGTGCAGAGGTTTAAACACTCGAGTGTTGGATATTTAGTAAAACGACATGAACACAGTGAATTTAAACAGATTTCTTCTTCTGTTGGCACACAGGGACCGAGAGGAGACTGAGAACTGTAATGAAGTCAATGAACAACGGCTCAGACTTTCCCATGTTGCCCAAACAAGGTGAGCAACTGGACATGAAGTATGAAGTTGTACATATTGATCATCAATCATCAGAATCAGAGAAAATGTGTGTAGAGGTTACAGTTGATACACCATGATGGTGTCAAAGTATTCTGTGGTTCTCTGTATGCTTGTTATTATTCTTGTTTGCACTCAGTTGTTAGCTCTGCCATCAAAGTACTGCAAATGTATTTTTCCTGGATGAATAACGTTACTTTAATAGAGCCTCCAGAGGACACGCCCTCACAGTCCTGGAGCTGAGAATTCATTTTTACCTGATTTCATAAACTTCATGTACATATTTTTAGATATTTTAGATGTTTTCCTCTCTGGTTAGCACACCGCTAACTGAGTGTAAATAAGATGTTTTTATGTTTATATGTACAGTATATGTTTGATAATGTGTATATATGCTTTTATTGTCTTAATAAATTCTTGTGTTTATACATGTTGGTCTGTTTAATGTTGCAGAGTGAATGCTGCCAACTTCTTCTGTGCTGAACTCCAAATCCTTTTCAAGTCATTCAGGTTATAATTCACTTAATTACTGATCAGAATGATCAATTCAAAGTTTATTTGATGAGACTGAAATCAATTTATTGGCTCTCATTCTCTCTTCTTTAAAGAAACAACATGTAACTTTATGTGTAACACTGACATCTACTGGTTAGAAACGAGTACTGCAGTCAGACTTTAATACAGTACAGTCATCTCTCCTCAGACTGAAGCTTACACAGGTTGTCAGATTGAAGACTCACAAACAAATCATGATTTATTTCATGAAGCAGCTTCTACTAGGTCGTGTTTTTGGTGATTTATTTGGTAAACCAGAAAAGATGGAGTTGCGGTAGTCAATGCAGGATGTAACATGGGTCAGGAGTCAGTGTTAAAATAGAAGAGATGGAGGAACTGTAGAGGAAACAGTTCAAACACCAGGACAGTGTTGTGGAGAAATTGCTGAAGTCAATGGTCAATGGTCAATGTTGAGGTCAGGAGGGAAGAAAGTGTTCAGGAGCCTCTGATGTCTGATGCTGTAATATTTATTGAAGCTTGATCATCTTTGTAAAGACTGCAGACACGTACTGAAGAAGGAAACTTTAGTGAAGTTGGTCTGCAGTCTTTGAGCTGTGACTGAAGAGTCCTGACTTCTTAAATCACACAGAGAGAGTCAAAGTTTCTCCTTCAACACTTTAAGAGTCAGTGTTATATTTGTGACTGTTACATGTGTTCATTCAAGAACCTGTAAAATCTTTTATTTGTCTTTATTATGTTTTCTGGTACACACACACACACACACACACACACACACACACACACACACACACACACAGGTGTGTAGTCTGCACATTACAACATCGTGACCAATCAGAGCGCAGCTTCTCTGACACCAAATTACGTATGTGGGCGTGTACTTTGGTGAGGTTACAGCAGGTCGAATTTGCCAGCTGTTCTTCTGTAAGCAGTGATGGGCAAATGAAGCTTTTGTGAGGCACTGACCCACGTGAGCCAGTTGTTTCGAAAATGGGTTCATTACTCGAAGCTTCAGTTACAGTGACCTCTCCTGGCCAAGTGCCAGGCTGCAGTTAAATTAGGCAGGCTAGTTGGTGGACAGGAAGCTTTTAAATACATAAAAAATATATGTAATGTGTAGGAAAATATGACGACATGGGTTCAGGTGGTAAACATATGACATAGGTGTGCTTGTGTAACCATGGCAGAAGGTGATTATGTAGGATGGGGGACAGTCAAAGATTTTTATTGAGGTACATTATTTTTTCAACAGTTTTTGGACTGTCGGTTTCTTTATTTTGCTCACAATGTCTCCACATTTTGAAAACACTCGGCTGCTGTGCATAAAAATGGTTTTGCCAGTTTAAAGAGGTGTCTCAACCTGTCACCTGTCAGAATCGAGACGAATTGTAGTTCAGGGTTTAAAGCACGTATCAAACTATATATATATATATATATATATATATATATATATATATATATATATATATATATATAGTTTGATATATAGTTTGAAAGTAACATCGTAGCCTATTTCCGTAAACCTTACCGACGTACCTCGGCTCTCACTGCGGGAGGTGGAGGCTGTTTTCCGTGTCCATTGTAGTGTCGGTAATGGTGACTTTCCCACGTATAACTTCACCGTAAAGTTTCCAAAGACACGACCTACAACACGCTGTGGAAACTTATAAAGTCACTGAGTTTAAGTATTGAAATCACGTCACGTAATCATCATCGGTAAACAGCGGGAGTTACTCGGCTCTTACTGCCCGGGAAGGAGGCTGCTTTCTCGGGGGAACTGAGCCGTAGAGTCCGTATGGAGGACTGACCGAGTCACGGAGACTTTTAGATCAAAATCCACCGATTTTCATCTCAAAGTTACCAAAACAGTTTGTGGGACGTTTCTTACCGCTGTATAGAGAGAATCCTGACAAAAAGGGTCACAGATTCAGACGCTAAGAACAACTGTTTGTTTTTGTTGACTCTGTCGCGTTCAGCAGCTTTATGACAGACTGTCACTCATTAAAGGATCAACATGTGACATATTTACTGTATTAAATCCAGTGTTGGGAGTAACGGCGTTTAAGTATAACGGCGTTACTAACGGCGTTATTTTTTCAGTAACGGAGTAATCTAATTAATTACTTTTCCCATCGTTGCAACACCGTTATCGTTACTGAGAATGTAAAGTGGCGCGTTACTACAATTTGGTTGAATGAAGCGCGAGGTGTCAAGCTTTGGCTACATCAGCTGCCTGGAGAGAGCAGGAGTGGGGATGATGATGACACTGTTGCAAATGCGATGATGATTGGCTGGGTGGGCGGATGCCCTGCTCACGCTGTCTCACTGCACGCTCTGACTTCCACCTATGAATACCTCTGAACACACAGGACAGCGACAATGGCGACGAGCCAGGGAAATTCAAAGGTAGCGTTCTCCAACTGGAAGTACCGGCACTACTTCTCCCTCGTTGAAATTAAAGGCAAGAATGTATATGTGTAATGCACGCTATGCCCAGGAAAAAAGATTTTATCCACGTCTGCCGCAAGCAACTCTAACCTTATGAAGCACGATATGGCAGGCTGCAATCTAAGTTCAAATAAATACCAAATGTTCTAAAATACTGTATATAGTGTTTTTATTCTTCAGTCAGTTAATATAAACATCTTTGACGTTAAAGATGTTATAGAACATAAAAAATAACGTCACAGTTACTTTGCTGAGTAACTAATTACTTTTACAGTGTGGTAACTGAGTTACTAACTCAATTACTTTTTGGCAGAAGTAATTTGTAACTGTAACTAATTACTTTTTTAAAGTAAGATGACCAACACTGATTAAATCATAAAATCAGTACGCTGTGTCATCAGAGATTAAAGAAATAAATTCATCAGTCATTTCCCTCGTAAAGTTTCCAGAGACTACAACACTGTTAGAGTCTGTCACATAATCATCATCGGTAAACACGACGTTACTTTCTCATTATTTTACAGCATAAATAAACTCCTTTAGTCAATATATATGTGTGTATGTATATATATTATATTATATTATATTATATTATATTATATTATATTATATTATATTATATTATATTATATATATTAATGACTACTGCAGTTTCAACATTATTCAACCCCTTCACAACAAGCGTCTTTAGTACTTTGTAGAGTACCCCTTTTCTGCTCTAAACTGTCTTCATCTCTCAAATCATCTCATCTTAATGGAGCTTTTTAGGTCGGGTCAGTCATTTTGTTCATTTCAATGAGGAAGAAAGAGGAAGTGACTAGACTCTGGAAGTTTAGTGTTTAGAGGAAGTGTTTAGACTCTGACACACATTGACACACAACACCCGCCCAAAGCATTACGCAGTACTGCATTAAGCAGTTAAACAGCTGGCTCAGTGTCTACTGTGTAACAGTCTAAGTCCTGTTATATCTGAGGCAGATCAGGTATTGTTATTAACTTTATCTCTCATCTCTTTCTGTTGTTGACTTTGTTGGATTGTGGGGGTGATGTTATCCCCTCTGAGCTGTCGTCCTGGCTCCCCCTCGCCGTAGCGTTCGTTGTTGTACCTCATCACTCTCTAGTTGTGATAGCAGTTTCTGATTGTGTATGTTGGAACCTTTGTCCGGCTTTGTGTTGTTCCAGTAGCCCATTTCTCATCAAGTACGTAAGTAAGTAAGTAAGTAAGTAAGTAAGTAAGCCGGTATATTTGCAGTTTCACTGTGGTAGCTCTGGACCTTGCCTAAGGGTCCACACTGGATTGGATACGAGCCCCAGTCTCCCGTGTCAAAGTCAGCAGCACTAACACTGAGCTATCCAGTAAGCTATATAAATATATATCAATATATATCAATATATATAAATATATATGTATGAGGCAAGAACGGGTTTGCTGATTTCTTATTTCTCCTTATGTAATTGAACTATATTTTGTACTGTAACTTTAGATCTGAAGTTTATATGTTGGTCTAATAGTCATTGATGAGTGAGTTTAATTGAATATGGCTGTTTGTTCATCTTTTCTGTCTCGTACGGGCTGTTTCATTTAAGTTTGATGCTGGCGGTACTGTAGCTTTAAGAGGAGTGTACGGAGACACTCGGTTTGTCACCGTGTCCCGTCCTCTATAGTTTTGAAAGATTATGGATTTTTGACTTTATGGATACTTGAGTGACACTTGTGGAATAAATTTCTATCTTTTTCTAACATTACCTGGACTTCGAGTGGATTTTTAAGGACAACGGTGTTTTCTACTAATCTGTACAGACACGGACGTAATTTGCACTTCTTCAAAAGGCCGTTTTGGTCGCGTGCACTTTTTAAAACAAAGTTAGGCTGTAGTAAACAGAGACCCGTCAAGCACTAGGACCAAGCGGAAAACGGCCGCTCAAGCTGCAGCCTGTTTCTCTTAGTTTAGACCCGCCCACAAGCTCCTGATTGGCTCTGCCGTTTCTTCTGTGATTGGTCGTCCCCGCTGTCACTCTTGCACACCGGTCTGCTTCGCACCTGCATGAAGCTGAACCGCCTGAACTGTGTGGCAGTTTGTCACACACACCAAGAAAGGGTTGATGCCTCGGACAGGAAGAAACTCTGCCAGGAATTTATCTCTGCCAATGATCCAAGACAACATGTGTGTGGAAGCTTTGGATGAGTTGATTATGTTGACCCTTCTGTGGTCTGTGGGTCAGACTGACCCTTGTTTACTTTTCATTGACATCAAAAATAGGATTTTCTTCCATAGAACTGCCTAAAAATGACAGCGGTTCTCTGTTACACTCGTTTCAAATAAAACGGATTACTTGACTACTTCCACTGAATTATGGACATTTTATTCAGTTTCTCCCACCTGTGATATTCCTGCCAGTTTGACCTGCCCACCACTGGGTGGCGCTATGTAAATGAGGTCTGTTTACCTTATGTTCCAAAAATAAGTGTAACATTGGTGGTACTGAGTTGGAGTGAAGCTGACTAACAAGGTGAAACAGAATTGGGTGATAATGTTAAAGTAAACTTAAAAGTAGCAAAAGAAAACTAGAAGAACTGCTAGAAAACACAGTGAACTGAAAGAGTTAGAGTTTTATTAAAAATACTTGAGCCCCCACCTCTGAAATCAAAAGTTCGTCCTTGTGTGTAGATGAAGTGTTTTGAAGTCTCATGAAGCACAAAGTAACTACAAAGTGAACTTTTCAGGAGTCCAGCATGCTGCAGCCAAAGATCCAGCCCAGTGATGGACTGTCCTTCAGGACCTGCAGTGTTTTCATTCTCATGGTTCTTCAGTCTGTTGGAGGTAATTTCAACACAAAACACTCCAGTAACACATCGATGTGCAAACTCACCAACAGTTGTTGAGACATTTCACTCAAAACTCATCGACTGAAACTTCACAGGAGACAAAAGACTTGATAAATAAATAAATGATGTCGTTATCTCGAGAAAGCACGGCCGTTCTCACCTTCTCTACTTTTCACTGTTGTTCATGTTTGTTTCTGTTTCTTGTTTCCTTGCAGAGCAGTCACAGTTAATTTGTTCACATCAACCAATCGTGGCCCTGGCTGGTGATGATGTCATTCTACCATGTCACCTTGAACCTCCCAACGATGCAGATTCAGAGACCGTGGTGTGGACCAGAACTGATTTAGACCCAAAGTACATCCATGTTCACAAAGATGGACGATTCACTTCAGTGAATCAAAATCCATCTTATCATTACCGCACCGCTCTGTTTGTGGATGAACTGAAGAACGGAAACGTCTCCATGAAAATCTTCAAAGTGAAACTTTCTGATACAGGAAAATATTTTTGTATCTTGGATTCAATGATGAAGGACACGTCCATCCAACTCACTGTTGGTAAGTCAGACTTGCTGCCACGAGCAGTTTGATACAAATCAGTGACGTATGTTATAATTCCTCCTCTCTGATCATCAGGTGTCGTCTCCACGCCCGTCATAGAGTTTGTCTCCAATAAGAGCAGAGAGGTGGTTTTACAGTGTGAGGCTAAAGGCTGGTATCCAGAGCCTGAGGTGTTCTGGCTGGACGGTGAGGGAAACCTCCTCTCTGCTGGACCTACAGAGACAGTCAGAGGTCCTGATGACCTCTATACTGTCAGCAGAAGATTGACTGTGGAGAAGAGCGACAACTTCACCTGTAGAGTCCAACAGAAGAACATCACCCAGACCAGAGAGACACACTTCTATGTTACAGGTTATAAAGAGTTCAAAATAAATTCAACATATTGTTTCTGTTTTTTAACAGTTGAGGTCGAGTTTGATTAAAAAATGTCGTTCTGCTCTGTGTTGTTTCATTTCAGGTCATTTCTTCATTGTTCAGTCCTCTTTGAATCAGACTCAGATCATCATCATCATCATCATCTCCAACCTTATTGGTTTGATGCTGTTCATTATTTTCACATTGATATATTTCAGTAAGTCTCGTCTTCATTTTCCTTTTTCATGTGGAGTTACTGTCAGAGCTCTTCATTGGCTGTTGTGATATGTTGCAGCTAATTCCAAAGCATCAACAGATTATATAGAACAATGTTCATGATGTTCATGATTGTTCAAACATGTTCATGATTTAATGTGAAAATATTCTTGTAAACTCTGAAACAGAATGTGAAATGTAAAATGTGGTGCAGAGGTTTAAACACTCGAGTGTTGGATATTTAGTAAAACGACATGAACACAGTGAATTTAAACAGATTTCTTCTTCTGTTGGCACACAGGGACCGAGAGGACACAGGAAAGGGTAAAAGTCATACATATTGACTGACCAAAATGAGGAACTGGACGACCAGGAAGCAACTGAGGAAGAAATGTAGAGAGCAAACCAACAGAGAGCTTCAGGAGGAGAAAATGATGACTGAACAAACTTTGAATGATCAGAAAAACACTAAAACCAAATATAATAAGATTAACATGACAGAGATGTCATGAAGAGAAAAAGGTCAGGAGTCAGTGTGAAAATCATTTTCTTCGTTTATGTTCTTCTAAATATGTTTCTACATGTGTAAATATACTTCTACATGTGTAAATATGTTTCTATATGTGTAAATATACTTCTACATGTGTAAATATGTTTCTATATGTGTAAATATACTTCTACATGTGTGAATATGTTTCTATATGTGTAAATATACTTCTACATGTGTAAATATGCGTCTACGTGTGTAAATATACTTCTACATGTGTAAATATGCGTCTACATGTGTAAATATACTTCTACGTGTGTAAATATACTTCTACATGTGTAAATATGTTTCTATATGTGTAAATATGTTTCTACATGTGTAAATATACTTCTACATGTGTAAATATGTTTCTATATGTGTAAATATACTTCTACATGTGTAAATATGTTTCTATATGTGTAAATATACTTCTACATGTGTAAATATGTTTCTATATGTGTAAATATACTTCTACATGTGTAAATATGTTTCTACATGTGTAAATATACTTCTACATGTGTAAATATGTTTCTACGTGTGTAAATATACTTCTACATGTGTAAATATGTTTCTATATGTGTAAATATACTTCTACATGTGTAAATATACTTCTACATGTGTAAATATGTTTCTACGTGTGTAAATATACTTCTACATGTGTAAATATGTTTCTATATGTGTAAATATACTTCTACATGTGTAAATATGTTTCTATATGTGTAAATATACTTCTACATGTGTAAATATACTTCTACATGTGTAAATATGTTTCTATATGTGTAAATATACTTCTACATGTGTAAATATACTTCTACATGTGTAAATATGTTTCTACATGTGTAAATATGTTTCTACATGTGTAAATATACTTCTACATGTGTAAATATGTTTCTACATGTGTAAATATACTTCTACATGTGTAAATATGTTTCTACATGTGTAAATATACTTCTACATGTGTAAATGTTTCTATATGTGTAAATATACTTCTACATGTGTAAATATGCGTCTACGTGTGTAAATATACTTCTACATGTGTAAATATGCGTCTACGTGTGTAAATATACTATATAGTTCATTTGTTTCTCTTTTGTCTGTTTTATGTCTAAATATTTCTGCTGCACTGCAACACATAAAAACACATAAACATTTCCTGAGCACGAGCTTGTTAGCTACTTTGTGTATCTGCAGGTTAGCACAGGCTAGCTGCTTTGTATCATGAATGTCCAGTTAGTTATTGGTTTGATGAATGGATGTGTATTGATCTCTGAATGGTTGACTGTGTGTGTGTTTTTAATCTACTGGTAGAAAATGTGTGTTTGTGTTCTGAAGTTTTAAGAACAGTTTTATTAAAGTTACACTGTAAAAATCTGTACAGAGTTAGATCTGCACAGATTTTGATGCTGAACTTCCAGTTTTGTTATTTGTTTTTTACCGATGACTGCTGATTCTTCATGTTATTTAAGTGTTGCTCAGAGGTTCTTTGTCCCTCTGGTTGAAACATTGTTCAGACTGCAGTGAATCAAACTCTAAAATAAACTGGAGACATGACATGACTGTGTCAGTTTACTTCACTGCTCCTGATGAACAGCTGCTCAACCACAAGAGGGCGCAACAGTTTTTATGACAGACACACAACAAAAAATAGTTTCTTTATACAACAAAATAACCATTTGAATGAGTCAAGTCATTTATATAAAGTATAAATAAAGAAGGAGACTTTGTTTAAACACTAATGAGGTTTTAATCAACTAATTCAGTAACAGTAATTTGTACAGTAGTTGAGTAAATGTTTACAAAGTCTCTAATATTTTATTCTCATCTTCATTAATTCACTTTGGACAGTGACACATACAACAGGCCTCCTATAATATCATATAATATCCCATGATGGTGACATACAGCAGCGACCTATGAGGATTCATTGTTTCTATATTCATGAGTTAAATGTCCACTTCAGATAACAGATAGTAAAGTGTCAGAGACCGTGATGTGGACCAGACCTGGTTTAGACCAAAAGTACGTCCATGTTCACGAAGATGGACACAATAGTAGACTATAATAATAAAAGAATAGAATAATAAAAATAGTACAATAGTACAAACAGTACAAACGATAACAGTAAATGGAATAACAAAATCACAGTATTTTATTAAAGTGTCTGATGTGCAGTGCAATGAATGCAATGAAATGTGCCAAACAGTTGTAAACAGAAGTACAGTGTAAAGTGACGAGGTGGTACATATCAACTGTTCAGGAGTCTGATAGCAGAGGGGAAGAAGGAGTTTTTGAAACTTGTTGTTCTACATTTCAAGCTTCTGTACCTCCGGCCTGAGGGTAGAAGTGTGAACAGTCCGTGTTGTGGATGGGTGGGGTCTCTGAGCATGGAGGCAGCTCTCAGGCAAACAAAGTGAGCAAGAACACCAAAACCATTTAGGCTGACTGTATAGAGTCATACATACTGACTGACCAAAATGAGGAACTGGACAACCAGAAAACAGTTGTGAAAGAAATGTGGAGAGCTTCAGGAGGAGAAAACGACTGCATCGACGTCACTGTGGACCCGTCTCCATCTCTTCTGTGGTCCACACAGCCCTCACCCACTTAGAGAACAAGGACTGCTCTTTGTGGATTTCACATCCGCATTCAACACCATCAGACTCTGGTTCAGAAACTGACCACACTCGGACTGAGCTCCACCCTCTGCAACTGGTCCTGGACTTTTTAACAGACAGGCCGCATTCTGTGAGGATCCAGGATCCCCCTTCTGTACACTCTGCTCACACACAACTGCTAAGCGAGACATCCGAGCTGTCTGATCGTGAAGTTCGCGGATGACACAGCTGTGGTTGGACGCATCGCTAACAGCGATGAGTCCGACTACAGGCAGGAGGTGGAACACCTGGAGGGTTGGTGCAGAGAAAACAACCTCTGCATCAACGTGAAGAAGACCAAGGAGATGATCATGGACTTCAGAAGGGGCATACACCTCCCTCCTCCCCAGCACATCGGAGGGACAGCGGTGGAAGTGGTGTCCAGCTTCAGGTACCTGGGCGTACACATCTCTGACGACCTGACCTGGAGCACCAACACTTCCTGTCTGGTTAGGCACACCAGCGCCTGTACTTCCTCAGGAGGCTGAGGCGCGCTGGACTTGGGAGCTCAGTCCTGACCTCCTTCTACAGATGTGTGGTGGAAAGCGTCATGTGCTCCTGCATCACCGTGTGGCACGGTAATTGCCCTGTGGCAGAGAAGAAGGCTCTGCAGAAGGTGGTTAAAGCTGCACAGAGGACTGTGGGACGCAGCCTGTCCATCACCATGGACCCCACTCACCCCGCACACGCTCTGTTTGTCCCTCTCCCCTCAGGCAGGAGGCTGCAGAGCATAAAGACCAGGACCACCAGACTGAGGAACAGCTTTTTCCCAGAAGCTGTGAGACTGTTGAACTCTGGAGGAGGCCCCCCCATCACCCGCCTGGACACCCCCCCCCTACCCCCCCCACCACAACCATAGACAATACTATCTTGCACTGCAATACTTGCACAGAATGCAGTTGTTTTGCACGACCTGAACATTGAAATTGCACATTACCACTTTGTCATATCATTGTCATTTCATGTCATTCCATTCAATGCTCATCTGCAGTAATCCTTCACTTAATATGGTGTTATACTGTTGTTTACTGTTAGACTCCTATATTTATTTTATTTTATATACTTTACTTTGTTTAAATTTGCATATTTTATCTTGTTTATTTTTTATACTTAGTTAGCTAGTTTTATTCTATTTTTACTCTTGTCATTGGGCTGCTCCGGGACCAGGGAAACTAATTTCGTTCCATCCCATGTTAACATGTGTTGAAATGACAAATAAAACTCCTTGAATCCTTGAATCCTTGAATCCTTGAAGTACAGCCAGTACAGTACAAGTAAGTCAGCCTACCGGGAAAATGCTCGGTATACCAGATTACCAGTCCAGCCAAAGCTAATAACTAAGCACACAGTGTATCATCACAGAGAGCACAGCATATTTTAAAATAAAATAATGTTACTTCCTTCCTTGTCTATCACAAATATTGCAAAATAGCACATTAAAATAAAAGAAAAACCTTACTTACTTCCATTTTGCAAACTGTAATCTTCTTCTTCTTCTGCTGTTCAATGTGGGGACAAGTGGGCGAAGTCAAACGTTGAGCTCCGCCCACGTTCAGCCTCGCCCCGACCTGCTGTCTGCAGTCAGGGGCTACTCCTGCAGCGTCTCATGACGTCTGTCAGAGGATTCAACATTCAGGAGTCAAGATTCAGGATTTGCATCCTAAAATGAACAGTGAGTAAATGTGTAGTGTGCAGCAGCTGTGGACTGAAGAGATTAAACTAAAGTCTGTCGAAGAGTTCAAACTAAACAATGCCGCCATGTTTCCCACAGCTGCACTCTGTCTGGCTCGCGATGCATCCATCAAAGCAAACACACGTTCCTCAGGTGTTTAAAGGAGTTTAACTGCGCGTGAGTATAACGGTTCATTTCGCTCCGACACAAAAACCAGACAAAGGAAACTGCTTCCTGTCGTCGACTTGTATGTAAAGACATTATTTTCAACCTGTGGGAGGCAGTGGCGTGGGAAAAATTTCTGAGGAAGCCAAGTGAAGCGAAGCTGTGTATATTTTAGGGGGTGGGGGCAGAAAATCGTATGTTGCTATTTCATGTCGTCGGATGAACTATTAGAGCACCCAGCATCATTTTACCAGGACTTACACACGCTTGTTATCTAACACACACTTTTCTCTCTCTCTCTCTCTCTCTCTGACAAACAGCAGCCAACTGAGAGCGCAGAGGCGAGTTTAGGCTCATTCACTGTGACCACAGCGGGACACACACACTCAGTCCTCTTAAACATCTCATTAATTTATGCAACCACCGTCCCAAAACCACAAGCAGCTACTTAATGCACAGCACACATTTGATATTGGAAAGATGTGAATTCATTCACACACTCAATCATAAGCCGTTAAGTTTTACGTCCACGTCAAACAAGACTTGTACGCGCTATGTGAGCTAAACAAATGCTTTTCACTTTTCCTTATCGTTTATATAATAATACATGTAAATGTTCATTATACAGCAACACAAAAACCCAGTACCAGTGGCTATAAACAGCACACCTGACATGTGTATTCAGACAGCCGGCCCATCACGGCCGCTGTCCATGGTGCTCATTTTCTCCACATAAACAATAAACAACCCCTTCAGTTGACTCACATGCTTAATCAAAGCAAGCAAGACACAATAAGGACTATAATCACATCAAAAATAACACACATTGCTAACTGGGCTGTTCAGTAACTATTAAGCTGCGTAAAGAAAAAAAATGCGTTTTGCTCACCCTATCTGAAGAGGAAGGCCATTCTCCTGTCTCTCATGGTGGCAAAGAGATCAATGACCATGTCGTAGAACTTCCCACTGGCCTTTAGGTCGTCCACAACAACAGAGTCAATGGATATCTTGGCCAAGTTGACAAGCCTGTCCTGTCCACATGTGTTCCTCAGATAGGTTTTGATCCTCTTTAGACAGGAAAATGAGCGCTCTGCTGATGTGCTGGTAGCCGGTATGGTGAGCATAAGCTGCAGCAGTTTGAAAACCTTGGAGAGTGTGCCCTGCAGGTCATCCTCAATGAGCAGCTGCAGCAGGTCTGTTGGTGGCTTGTGAAACAATTTGTTGTTGTACACCATGTGCAGCTCATTTCTCAATTTCTGCTCATCAAAGACTGGATAGGTGCTGATCAGCTGAGCCAACTCACTGCTGGGGAATACAGCAGGCTTGCAGAACAATGCAAATGATGTGTGGTCCAGTACCCGAAAAAAACTCAGGTGCTCCATGTCGGCGAATCGCTGGGTCATGTGCAGTACTATACTGTCAACAATCTCGAAGTAAAGACGTCGGAAAGATGAAACAGTGTCCTCGTCTCCTTCTTGGTGCTGGTTAACTCCCTGTTCCAGATCCTCCCAGCCGCGGCGACGACGTTTACGTCGGGGCCCAGGTTCTCCGACTGCCTGGACTGTTTCCTCATAAATGCCAGTAAACGTATCGTTGGTTCTCGTGGATTTGAGAGCGCTGATCGCGCTGTTGATCCGGTCCTGACATTTTTTTATGTCCACCGTCTTGCTTTGCAGAACCTGAAAAAGTGGTTCTGTGAGGCCGAAAACGGACTGAAAGACCCCGAGCAGGAAGGAGAAATCAAAATCCTCCAGTTTTTGTTTCAAGGCCGCACTTTGTGCAATAGTGTCCTTGTCCCATCCCGGTTCTGTCATGATCCTGTCAAAAGCCACACAGAGCGATGTGCGTCCCT
Organism: Argyrosomus regius; assembly: GCA_946959425.1. Taxonomy (NCBI): domain Eukaryota; kingdom Metazoa; phylum Chordata; class Actinopteri; family Sciaenidae; genus Argyrosomus; species Argyrosomus regius. Next base: position 20,108 of record CAMPSB010000558.1, on the reverse strand, counting down.
CGTGGATGGCATGTACCGCGCGGCTTTTAAAGTTCCACCTCACAACAGAACCTCCTGGTACACGCACAGCCCGGTCCACCTCACACAGCAATGCTGATCTTTTACATGAACGTGAGAAAAAATTGTGAAAGGCATCAAGACCGGCAAAAAACAGTTTGGCTGGTTGAATGTTATTTGTGCCTTGTGCTAAAACCAAATTTAGCTTATGTGCATAACAGTGGATGAATAACGCGTTGGGACAGTGCGCTTTCACTAAAGCCTGCACGCCGCCGTGCTGTCCACTCATACAGCTTGCGCCATCGTAAGTCTGACAAATTAGTTTGCTTGTGGGGCTGTATTTTCCAATGGCTGTCATCACAACTGATGTTATGGCTTTTGCATCTCTATCTGCGCTGACATCATAAAAGCCTAGAAAACGTTCACACACATTGCCTTTCTCATTTACATATCTAATTATGACAGTGAGTTGGCACTTGTTGGATATGTCTGACGTGTCATCCACTTGTACAGCAATGAAAGGGGACTTGCGTATTCCTTTATCAGTCTCATCCTGGATAATGTGAGCGATGCTTTCTATGATGTCATTTTGTATGGTGTTTGACATACCGCTGAAGACAGTTGAAGAGCCCAAGTGCTCTGCAAGAGTGTTGTCAAACTCCGCAAAAGCATGCACCAACTCCACAAAACTGCCCCTGTTTGCGCTGCCAGCGGCCTCATTGTGCCCCCTGAATGCTTGCTCTTGGCGAGCAAGGTACAGGGCTGCAATGATGAGTCTCGTTAAAATATCCCAGTTTTTCTTCACCTGCTCATTGTGCTTCTTTGTGCTTAGACTTTTTGCCAAATCCAGAGCCTCATTAATCCTGACGCGCCCAAATAGTTTCAATTTCACAGCACAGCCGATGTGATTTTTTGATTTGCCGTGCCTTTCAATTGCCCGAGACAGGTTGACCAGATCCGTGAATCCTGTGGTAACCCAGGGATTGTTCAGTGAGCATGAATCCTTGTCAAAAAGGAGACAGGGCCAGCAAAATAACCGCTGAAGTTTAGCGCTACCGGCTAGCCACTCAGCGCGGACGTAATTCTGCTCATTGAATGTCCGAAAACGTTTCTTCCTCTCAGTACAGAGCTCTAGTGTTGGTGTTGGTCTCCCATCAGATTTAATTTTGAGTTGCTGTTCTAGAGGCAGTTTAGTAAAATTATTTTTTACTAAATATTCCAAATCCCCGCCCTCCATAATTGCGCTTTCTGGCTAACAAGATGTCAACACAAATCTTCCATTATTTCATTCAATGAGTTGATGATGACATACGATGATTTGATTGGCGAGAAGCCAAAGAGTTCGCGGCTTCCCTTGACCCCGTCCTGACCAATCACAGGGGAGCAGCGTCCTAACAATAGCCTCAGCTGATTGGTTAATAATTCTTTTTTTTTTCACCAAGGGATGCCAACTCAGCTTGGCTTCCCTCGGTGAAAAAAAGACAACAGAGTGCAGTACCACGTTTTCAACGCTCATTCACCACGTACCATTTAGAGGGGCGCTGTTTTACACATCATAAACGCACAATAAATAACGAAGAGAGACGAGGGCGAGACGACAGAGACACAACACAGAAGGATTACGTAAACTGTTTAAAAAAGTGTTTTTATTAAATGACGTTATATTCTGAAAAAAGTGAGGAAGCCTGGCTTCCCTTGGCTTCTGCAAGAAAACGCCACTGGTGGGAGGATGTGCTTAGGAAATGACGAGCTATGTCTGCTGTTGGTGACCTTGTTGATGTTTGGCTGTTAGCAAAGTTGTCGACTCGCTAGTTTTTGATCAGAAGTAATGTAATCAGAACAAATACTCGAGTACAGCTGAACATATTCACCACAGTGGGATTACACTCATCACAACAACACCAATTTTTACACCATGTTACTTCAAGCTGAAGAATGAACAAACAAACTGCATACAACAGATTTACTTTGTACACATTTCAGGTGTTAAATGTCTGTCAGTGTTTTCTACTAGTCTGTATAGATGAAGTGTTTTGAAGTCACATGAAGCACAAAGTAACTACAAAGTGAACTTTTCAGGAGTCCAGCATGCTGCAGCCAAAGATCCAGCCCAGTGATGGACTGTCCTTCAGGACCTGCAGTGTTTTCATGTTCATGGTTCTTCAGTCTGTTGGAGGTAATTTCAACACAAAACACTCCAGTAACACATCGATGTGCAAACTCACCAACAGTTGTTGAGACATTTCACTCAAAACTCATCGACTGAAACTTCACAGGAGACAAAAGACTTGATAAATAAATAAATGATGTCGTTATCTCGAGAAAGCACGGCCGTTCTCACCTTCTCTACTTTTCACTGTTGTTCATGTTTGTTTCTGTTTCTTGTTTCCTTGCAGAGCAGTCACAGTTAATTTATTCACATCAACCAATCGTGGCCCTGGCTGGTGATGATGTCATTCTACCATGTTACCTTGAACCTCCCATCGATGTCAGTTCAGAGACCGTGGTGTGGACCAGACCTGATTTACACCCAAAGTACATCCAATTTCTGAACGATAGACATCTTATTCCTGGGGATAAAAATCCATCTTATAATTATCGAACCAGTCTGTTTGAAGATGAACTGAAGAACGGAAACGTCTCCATGAAAATCTCAGAAGTGAAACTTTCTGATACAGGAGAATACCAATGTTTCCTTCCCTCAATGCAGAAGGACGCGTCCATCCAACTCACTGTTGGTAAGTCAGAATCTTTTTGTATGAATTAGAATGAAACGCCTTGTCTTTTAAAATTGGTGATGATTTCTTCTAAAACATCAGAAAAATCAGGCCTTACCTTACTCAAACATGCTACCCAACTACTAATACAGGCTGTGGTCATCTCATGACTGTAACGCCCTCCTGACGGGCCTCCCAGCCTGCACAGTGAAACCCCTTCAGATGATCCTGAACGTGGCAGCTCGCCTGGTCTACAATCATCGAGCTCCACTGTCTACCTGTAGCAGCCCACATTAAATTCAGATCTCTAATGCTGACTACAAAGTAGTCTCCGCTTCTTGAACGACGCCTGGCTCTGCCACCCGTACGCTCAGGACAATCCAAACTTTTCTCGTCTGTTGTTCCCCGTTGGTGGAACGTCGTACCAGTTCCTACCAGATCAGGGGCGTCCCTCTCTACCTTCACAAACCTCCTGCTTGTTTTTTCTGCTTCTAACATGAACTCTGGGGACAAAATGTTGACTTGCTATCTAATATATCCCACCCGGGTGGCAGTACCTGGAGCTGGAGAGGTGCCAGTTCACCTCCTCAAACAAGGTACCGAACCACTAACTGCACCCAGGTTGCCGCTCTGTGTGGCTGCCCATCACTTCACCATCTCTCACATTTACATGTCTATGCACTTTGTGTGTGTGTGTGTGTGTGTGTGGTTGCATTTCAGGTAAAATGCATGTGAAGAACTTGATAAAGAAAGAATTTCCCCTCGAGGAATGTTCTGCCTGTCAGAGGTCTAGATGTTATGGCTGATTGGTGGAAATCTGTGATTTGCTGAAGTGTTCAGTCTGAAAATCCTCCTCTCTGATCATCAGGTGTCGTCTCCACGCCCGTCATAGAGTTCGTGTCCAATGAGACTGAAGAGGTGGTTTTACAGTGTGAGTCTAAAGGCTGGTATCCAGAGCCTGAGGTGTTCTGGCTGGACGGTGAGGGAAACCTCCTCTCTGCTGGACCTACAGAGACAGTCAGAGGTCCTGATGACCTCTATACTGTCAGCAGAAGATTGACTGTGGAGAAGGGACACCACTTCACCTGTAGAGTCCAACAGAAGAACATCACCCAGACCAGAGAGACACACTTCTATGTTCCAGGTTATAAAGAGTTCAAAATAAATTCAACATATTGTTTCTGTTTTTTAACAGTTGAGGTCGAGTTTGATTAAAAAATGTCGTTCTGTTCTGTGTTGTTTCATTTCAGGTGATCTCTTCACGGGCCGGTCCCATTTGTGTTGGATTTGGATCATCATCATCATCACTCTTGGCATTCTTGGTTTCCTGCTGTTCATTATTAATAGATGGAAAAAAAAACAAAGTAAAAAAAAAAAACAGTAAGTCTCGTCTTCATTTTCCTTTTTCATGTGGAGTTACTGTCAGAGCTCTTCATTGGCTGTTGTGATATGTTGCAGCTAATTCCAAAGCATCAACAGATTATATAGAACAATGTTCATGACGTTCATGATTGTTCAAACATGTTCATGATTTTCTGACATGAACACAGTAAATTTGAACAGATGTCTTCTTCTGTTGGCACACAGGGACCAAGAGGAGACTGAGAACTGTAACAATTATTTATTGAATCTGGTCAACCAGGAAGCAACTGTGGAAGAAGTGGAGAGAGCAGACCAACAGAGAGAGCTTCAGGACGAGGACATCATCAGGACATGATCAGAAAAGCACTAAAACCAAATATTACCTCATTAGCATTACAGAAAAGTCACGAAGAGCAAAAAGTCAGGAGTCAGTGTGAAAATAGAAGAGAACTGTAGAGGAAACAGTTCACCTGCCAGGACAGTGTCAAAGTGTTTCTCATACAGGATATTAAAACAAACAACAGGTATTACTCAGTGACAGTATAAAGAATGGACAGAGCCTGAGTGACCTGCAGGTTTACAAAGCGCTGCTTCGAAGTCAAAGGTATGCAGTGCTGGCCACAGCCATGTTGGACGCACTGCTCCGTCCACCTCCCGTCTGATCTAATAATCCATCTGTAACAGCATGTACCTGTTAGTCAAGCGGTCATGCTGTTAATTATGCCCAACTTTAAGCCTTAATATCATCTGAACTGAGGAGTTAAAAAAAAAAGTCACCCTCAGTACAGTTGTCGTGAACGGGGAAATTAGCTACAGAGACCAAAACAGTTTTTTGTCCCAGGCTGGACATTTTATCATGTTGAAGCTCGGCATTTCATAGGAGGTGAACTGACACCTCTACAGCTACAGAAACACTTCTAAGACTGAGATTTAAAGGAAAAGCCATTAAGCACCAAATTAGCTAGCAGCGGCCCTGAACGTTACTACATTAACTCTTTTAAACAGTGTTAGTCATGGGACCATAGCTCATCTTGAACTGGATGTAAGTTTACACTTTATTGATTTCAAAAAGATTGTTTGTTGTTGATGTATTGTTTTGTGTTTTGTATATTATTATGATTTATTATTATTCGCATGTTTCATATATATTTTTTGTAGAAGGGTAGGATGATAAATTTGTACAAGCTGGTGTCATACCTTGACAATGGACTTTTTGAATGCACAACTCACCTGAAATGATGATCAGTAGCTGTTTGTAAATTTGATCCATTTTTTATAATTTTTTTTAAAGAAACTTTGAACAAATATCCAGAAATCTGATGTCAAAATAAAGCACTTTAAAAACCTCTGCGATAGACCAACCTTCTGTTTGTGTTTTATAATTTTAATAACAGCACATTTAGATCTGCACAGATTTTAACACTGACATTACAGTTTTGTTTTTGTTTTTTTACCAGTGACTGCTGATTCTTCATGTTATTTAAGTGTTGCTCAGAGGTTCTTTGTCAGTCTGGTTGAAACATTGTTCAGACTGCACTGAATCAAACTCTAAAATAAACTGGAGACATGACATGACACTTTCAGTTTACGTCACGGCTCCTGATGAACAGCTGCTCAACCACAAGAGGGCGCAACAGTTTTATGACAGACATACAACAAAATACTTCCAATAGTTTCTTTATCCTCTTCAACACTAGGCCTATTTTCTCTGCCTCCTGTCCAAAATGACCTACCCAAAATAAATGGAGTATATCCTCACAACTACAAGGGCTGCGTATATAATGTTGGTCTCAAAAGAAAGCTAAGACGTGAGGTTACTACAGAAGTGTCAGAATCAAGATATGTGTTACTGTGTCAGAGTAAATTCACTTGTAACACTGAAGAAAATCGACACATTACTCAGAGTGAAAGCCTCCTTTGAAACAGAGGATAGAGCCCAATTCATCTATGAATTAGTAAAGTAATATCTGATGAGTATCTGTGCAAAAGTAGTAGAAGAACACCACGTGTGCCATTTACCTTTCTCTTTCTTATTATTGGTATTAAACTTTACAAAGTATTAGTCTAATTATTAATCCAAACTTTGAAAGCATCTTTTCTCCTTGCCATTGTTGTGAAAATCGCTTGGTACCGCCCAAATTCACCTTTGAAACACCAATGACGATCCAGAATGAAGTAAACCCAAAGATAGTATATCGCACGAAGCGTGCATACTTGATTCAGTCAATTCAGATTGTTCCATTGAAGAGGGGAAGACACATATGACACATATGACACATAAACAGAGCAGAGCTGGTAGACAGGAACAGGAAGTGGTTAACATCTTTGCATCAGTTTGTCTCACACTGTACATGGTGTGATAGCACGTTAGCATGCTGAGAAAGGACAAATGTTAACATTTATCTCAAAGCACCTCTTTGCCTTCGTACGGCCTCACAGAGCTGCACTTCAACACAGCAGTCATTGTCTTTTCTCTGGATGTCTTATTCATTTATCTTATTCCCTTCATGGCCTTCACTGTCTTCTATTTTTATTACATTGTGTTTCTTCTAATATTTTTCTCCTTGTCCTTCTCTTTCATTGTCTTCTCACCATTTTCTCAAATCTTAATTTTTACATGTTCGCTGTCTGTCAAAGCACTCTGTAAACTCTGTTCCTAAAGCTGCTATACAAATAAAGTTATATTAATACATACACATTTGATTCAATGTTGCCCCTTTTGAACGTATTCCTGTAATATTGTGATAATATTCCATTGTATTCACAGGTGTCCACCTCAGCTTCACCCGTGCTCCACCTCTTTGACTATTTTTGGATTAGCCAGACAACCAGAGCCACCACACTGACTTCATAAGGACTCTTTAGAAACCTGTGAAGTCTCAGAGACTACATGTATTATAGAGTCTCTGTTTACACTGAGGTTTACAGTTACATAATCAGAACCATGAAGAGATGAGATGAAACATTCAGGTGATGCAAAAAACAAACAAATTATTCTGAGAATGAACAAAACAATACTTCATATATAGTTATCAGTGATCTGATTGGCGACTCTGTTCTGTTACGAAACCTGCAGCAAAAACAAAACGTGCTCAAAGTTCAGTCCAAGAAGGGAAGTGGTGATGAACTGCTAACCACTAAAAGAAAGTAAAGACCTGAACTCGTCATTCAACGTCTGACCGTCTTTGTCAGAAGATTCAGGATTTGCATCAGAAAAGAAACGGTGAGAAAAACATTTTTGAATTTTGTTTCAAACTAACTTGTTGCTGTATGGTGAATGTGTGAATGTGTTGTGTGCAGCAGCTGACGTCTGAATAGTTGAAGTAACCATCCTAGAAAAAGAATCCACCATGTTATTTCATGTTCATGACTCATAATGCATCGTTCAATATCTTCAGTCCTGTATTGTGGGTAGAATAGTTCCACTTGTATTCATCTCTTGCTCTGACTCAGTGTTATGTGTTATTTTGTGTATTTTGACAGAGTAAGATCGTCAGTATTTCTTTTCTTTGGTACATAAAATTGAAATTGAAAGTAAATTCATATGTATAATAAATATATACTCAATTTCTGAGTATATATTTTTATACACACACACACACACACACATATATATATATATATATATATATTGATCATGCTTTACAGACTTTTAAACTGTACGTTGGTGGCAGATGACCATTCACCAATGGTCTCGGTTCTTCTCTAAAAAAAGAAGGTTTAAAAATTAAATGGAAGTGTTGTAGATAATATTATAAAGAGTACAGTCTGCACCTGCTCTGTGTGGAATGAATTGGTGCTATATAAATAAAACTGAATTGAATGTACCAAACAGAATACATAAACAAAGATGTGATGTTAGATATGATCTAACAGTAGTGGGGATAAAGGTCAAGATGAAGATTTTTAGTTTTAATTACTTTTTGTTTTAGAGGACGACGGATCGAACAAATGTTTTGTTTGATAAAGTAAAGTAAATTCACATTCATGGTTGTGGAATTGGGCCATTATGATAATAAGATGAGTCATGTATGCACAAGGGTGCTTCTTTGCAGAGTTAGTTAAAAACTAATCTAAACTTTGTTGGTGATCAGTATGGATTAGTTAGAAAGTCAGGCTTTCTTCCAGATTTTCATCTACGAAACTGAAAATAAAAAATAGATGAACCCAAACAAAATGTCACCAGAACGCTGACGGCTAAATCGTGAGAAACAAGAAGCAGAAGAGCTGTGGAAACTTTTGTGGTTTGCAGTTCAGCAGTGCAGTGAACACGTATAACATATGCTCAGGTGAGACTGAAACCAGAACTCCCCCCCCCCCCCCCCACACACACACACACACACACACACACACACACAAATATATATATATATATATATATATACATATATATATGAGAGCGAAGAGGAGGTTGACAGAGGAAGCTAAGAAGAGAAAAGGTTTTCTGTCAGTGTTTTCTACTAGTCTGTGTAGATGAAGTGTTTTGAAGTCTCATAAAGCACAAAGTAACTACAAAGTGAACTTTTCAGGAGTCCAGCATGCTGCAGCCAAAGATCCAGCCCAGTGATGGACTGTCCTTCAGGACCTGCAGTGTTTTCATTCTCATGGTTCTTCAGTCTGTTGGAGGTAATTTCAACACAAAACACTCCAGTAACACATCGATGTGCAAACTCACCAACAGTTGTTGAGACATTTCACTCAAAACTCATCGACTGAAACTTCACAGGAGACAAAAGACTTGATAAATAAATAAATGATGTCGTTATCTCGAGAAAGCACGGCCGTTCTCACCTTCTCTACTTTTCACTGTTGTTCATGTTTGTTTCTGTTTCTTGTTTCCTTGCAGAGCAGTCACAGTTAATTTGTTCACATCAACCAATCGTGGCCCTGGCTGGTGATGATGTCATTCTACCATGTTACCTTGAACCTCCCATCAGGCCAGAGACCGTGTTGTGGATCAGAACTGATTTAGACCCAAAGTACATCTATTATCACCGAGAAGGAGGACTCCTTTCAGAGATGCGAAATCCATCTTTTAAGAATCGCACCGCTCTGTTTGTGGATGAACTGAAGAACGGAAACGTCTCCATGAAAATCTCAGAAGTTAAACTTTCTGATACAGGAAAATATTTTTGCCGCCTTCCATCAATGATGAAGAACACGTCCATCCAACTCACTGTTGGTAAGTCAGAATATAGAATAGAAGAAGTGAGTAAAATCAACAGTGGCTGGAAAAATAATAAAGGTTTGCAGTGGAGTTTTTATTTTTTCGGTTACCAATTACATTCATTCATCAAATTCTTAAAGTTCTTTCCTTGCAGAATATAAATAAATTCTTCTTCTCTGTCTTTGTTGATCCATTGCTGCATTTCTCAGCTCATTACTGCCACCTGTAGCTCAAAAGAAAACAAAAGAGGGGTTTGCATCAAATCACCTGCACGAAAAAGACCAAACAGAGACCCACTGATAGAAACATTGCTTCACAGAACTTACTTACATGAAAAACAGCACATGGTTCCTTTTAAATCTGTGATTTGTTCTGAGAAAATGACTACAAATGTTTGATGACACAGGAAACACATTCAACATGTTTGTGAAGGTTTAAAGATCTTCTGGTGGGACGTGTTAAGTTCTCAACTTTGTTGTGTTCGATCTGAACTCACTGCTTATAATTCCTCCTCTCTGATCATCAGGTGTCGTCTCCACGCCCGTCATAGAGTTTGTCTCCAATAAGAGCAGAGAGGTGGTTTTACAGTGTGAGGCTAAAGGCTGGTATCCAGAGCCTGAGGTGTTCTGGCTGGACGGTGAGGGAAACCTCCTCTCTGCTGGACCTACAGAGACAGTCAGAGGTCCTGATGACCTCTATACTGTCAGCAGAAGATTGACTGTGGAGAAGAGCGACAACTTCACCTGTAGAGTCCAACAGAAGAACATCAACCAGAACAGAGAGACACACTTCTATGTTCCAGGTTATAAAGAGTTCAAAATAAATTCAACATATTGTTTCTGTTTTTTAACAGTTGAGGTCGAGTTTGATTAAAAAATGTCGTTCTGTTCTGTGTTGTTTCATTTCAGATCATTTCTTCCCCAGTTGGTTCTCTTTGAATCAGGCTTGGATCATCATCATCATCATCATCATCATCATTCTTGTTTTTCTGCCGATCATTATTCTCACAGTGAAATATTTCTGTAAGTCCTGTCTTCATTTTCCTTTTTCATGTGGAGTTACTGTCAGAGCTCTTCATTGGCTGTTGTGATATGTTGCAGCTAATTCCAAAGCATCAACAGATTATATAGAACAATGTTCATGATGTTCATGATTGTTCAAACATGTTCATGATTTAATGTGAAAATATTCTTGTAAACTCTGAAACAGAATGTGAAATGTAAAATGTGGTGCAGAGGTTTAAACACTCGAGTGTTGGATATTTAGTAAAACGACATGAACACAGTGAATTTAAACAGATTTCTTCTTCTGTTGACACAGCGGGACCGAGTGGAGACTGAGGACTGTAACACAGAATTCAAAGAAGAGCTTCAGGAGGAGAAATGATGACTGAACAAACTTTGAATAATCAGAAAAACACTTAAACCAAATATTATAAGATTAACATGACAGAAAAGTCTGGAGAGAAAAAAGTCAGGAGTCAGCGTGAAAATCATTTTCCTGGTTTATGTTCTTCTTAATATGTTTATATGTGTAAATATACTTCTATGTTTGTAAAGTGTGTAAATATACTTCTACGTGTTTAAATATGCTACATAGTTCATTTGTTTCTCTTTTGTCTGTTTTACGTCTAAATATTTCTGCTGCACTGCAACACATAAAAACACATAAAAACACATAAAAACACATAAACATTTCCTGAACACGAGCTTGTTAGCTACTTTGTGTATGTGCAGGTTAGCACAGGCTAGCTGCTTTGTATCATGAATGTCCAGTTAGTTATTGGTTTGATGAATGGATGTGTATTGATCTCTGAATGGTTGACTCTGTGTGTGTGTTTTTAATCTACTGGTAGAAAATGTGTGTTTGTGTTCTGAAGTTTTAAGAACAGTCTTGTTAAAGGTACACGCCTGTTAATTCCAGCTCGTTACTGTGCACTGCTAAACATCACACCTGATCACACCTGTGCTGCTTCGACATCCAGAGATGTTCAAGTTTGCTGCTGTGATAAACTTTCTCACGTTGTTGTAAAGTGTTGTTAAGAACTAGAAAAGCTTAAAGTTCTCCTGGTCATGTATATAAAATATGAATATCACATTCTCCTTTAAAGGAACAACATGGACCTTCATGTGTAACACTGACATCTGGTGGTTAAAAATGTTCCTGCAGTCCAAATTCAAACTATTGGAGAGTCTCCACACACTCCAGACTGACGCTTACACAGGCTGTCTGACTGAAGACGCTGAACCTTCAGATCCTGGTTTACAGTTGATCCAATGCTGCATCTTTTTAATGTGACATTCTGATATTAATCAACTGTTTTATTCATTACTGTTATATAATGAAGTTTTTTTTGTAGGATTGTGTCTTTTGAAGGCTCTTATGGTAACCTGTGTTTAAAAGAGACGGCAGTCTGTCTGCTGTATATGTTATTTTATTTTGAACCTTCAGTGAGCTGCAGTAGTTCTCTGTCTTTCATTCATTTTGTCACAATGACACGTGTTCGAATCCCGTAAAAATGTTGGGCTGAATATTTCTTCTGACACGTGTTTACTCTATGAAACTATGAAAATAAACAAAAACAAAAAAATGTAACTATGACAACCACAGACATGGTGGCTACGTAACACCGACGTCACGCTCCGCAAGCCAATCAGACGCTCAGCTCGAACCCGACTCCAAAAAATACACTCAAAGTGAAAGTGAAAGGTTGACGAAAGGTTTCCCCTGCAGCGTCTCATGAAGTCTGTCAGAGGATTCAACATTCAGGAGTCAAGATTCAGGATTTGCATCCTAAAATGAACAGTGAGTAAATGTGTAGTGTGCAGCAGCTGTGGACTGAAGAAAAATAAACTAAACTACTAACTAAAGTTTGTAAAAGAGTTCAAACTAAACAATGCCGCCATGTTTCCCACAGCTGCACAAAGGGTACGGTCGAATAGTCAAAAAAATTAGCTCCTAAGTCCTTTCCTAACCACTTTTCCTTGACCTCGATAGAAAACGTCACGGGGTCAAGGAAAGATGTGAAGGAGAGGTCATAAGGAGTTAGGAGAAGACGACTGCTCTTACACTTAGACTACGTCATTATGCGACGGCGATTGTTATTGATGTGACCTGTGGTAAAACTACAAAGTCCAGAAGATGGACTACAAAACGCGCATCTGAGATACTTCCTAGATACTCCCCGCGCGCTCTGACCGTGTTGTTTCATGCAGGAAATATAAACGTGGACAACCCGGTGAAAAATGTGACTTCATCATCAGCGTCAGAGTTCAAATAATAAATGAATATTGTCCACCTGTCACAGAAGCTCACCCTCCTGTCCACTCATATAGAAACATATCAGCAAGTTATGGCAAAGATATATGATTAATCAGCAACGGTGACTTCATGATGATCTGCAGGACGCTGGATGTCACAGTTACAAACAGTTTGTACTGTGTGTGTGAACGCAGCTCCACAGTCAACAACAGAACACACTTCATGATCAAAGTTTGACATCACGTCAACACGTATGTTCATATTCACACGCTCTCTGCTGCAGGCTGCATCACACTGTTTAAATACATTCATGTTTTCTGCTTGTGAATGACTGAACGGTGCGTCGATTTTTTGTAATTGTGGGGCGGCATTACCTCCTTTCCTTTCCTAAAGGATGGTCCGGTGTATCCTATGCTGAAGGAGATACTAAAGGAAGCATTGAAGCTCCTTTCCTTAACAGTTTGAGGATTCGAACAGCTCTTATCATCTACGTTAATACTTCCGGGTCATTTCACTCAGTGAGGAACGTTCCTGAGAAAATATTTGACTATTCGACCGCACCCACTGTGTGGCTCGCGATGCATCCATCAATGGAAACACACGTTCCTCAGGTGTTTAAAGGAGTTTAACTGCGCGTGAGTATAACGGTTCATTTCGCTCCGACACAAACTCCTTCCTGTCGTTATTTTGCAGCACAGACTTGTATGTGAAGACATTATTTTCAACCTGTGGGAGGATGTGCTTAGGAAACGACGAGGAGGTTGTTTTTTTTTTGACTATTTGACTGTACTCTGTGACACACAGACCAATGATACGGTCGAATAATCAAAAAAATGACCTAAGTCCTTTCCTAACCACTTTTCCTCGCTGTTGGACTAGTCAGTAATATTAGCTGGCTGCTATGTCTGCTGTTGGTGACCTTGTTGATGTTTGGCTGTTAGGAAAGTTTTCGCTAGTTTTTGATCAGAAGTAATGTAATCAGAACAAATACTCGAGTACAGCTGAACATATTTACCACAGTGGGATTACATAAATCACAACAACACCACTTTTTACACCATGTTACTTCAAGCTGAAGAATGAACAAACAAACTGCACACATCAGATTTACTTTGTTCACATTTCAGATGTTAAATGTCTGTCAGTGTTTTCTACTAGTCTGTATAGATGAAGTGTTTTGAAGTCTCATGAAGCACAAAGTAACTACAAAGTGAACTTTTCAGGAGTCCAGCATGCTGCAGCCAAAGATCCAGCCCAGTGATGGACTGTCCTTCTGGACCTGCAGTGTTTTCATTCTCATAGTTCTTCAGTCTGTTGGAGGTAATTTCAACACAAAACACTCCAGTAACACATCGATGTGCAAACTCACCAACAGTTGTTGAGACATTTCACTCAAAACTCATCGACTGAAACTTCACAGGAGACAAAAGACTTGATAAATAAATAAATGATGTCGTTATCTCGAGAAAGCACGGCCGTTCTCACCTTCTCTACTTTTCACTGTTGTTCATGTTTGTTTCTGTTTCTTGTTTCCTTGCAGAGCAGTCACAGTTAATTTGTTCACATCAACCAATCGTGGCCCTGGCTGGTGATGATGCCATTCTACCATGTTACCTTGAACCTCCCATCGATGCAGATTCAGAGACCGTGGTGTGGACCAGAACTGATTTAGAACCAAAGTACATCCAATTTCTGAACGATAGACATCTTATTCCTGGGGATAAAAATCCATCTTATAATCATCGAACCAGACTGTTTGAAGATGAACTGAAGAACGGAAACGTCTCCATGAAAATCTCAGAAGTGAAACTTTCTGATGCAGGAGAATACCAATGTTTCCTTCCTCAATGCAGAAGGACGCGTCCATCCAACTCACTGTTGGTAAGTCAGAATCTTTTTGTATGAATTAGAATGAAACGCCTTGTCTTTTAAAATTGGTGATGATTTATTCTAAAACATCAGAAAAATCAGGCCTTACCTTACTCAAACATGCTAACCAACTACTAATACAGGCTGTGGTCATCTCATGACTGTAACGCCCTCCTGACGGGCCTCCCAGCCTGCACAGTGAAACCCCTTCAGATGATCCTGAATGTGGCAGCTCGCCTGGTCTACAATCATCGAGCTCCTCTGTCTACCTGTAGCAGCCCACATTAAATTCAGATCTCTAATGCTGACTACAAAGTAGTCTCTGCTTCTTGAACGACGCCTGGCTCTGCCACCCGTACGCTCAGGACAATCCAAACTTTTCTCGTCTGTTGTTCCCCGTTGGTGGAACGTCGTACCAGTTCCTACCAGATCAGGGGCGTCCCTCTCTACCTTCACAAACCTCCTGCTTGTTTTTTTCTGCTTCTAACATCAACTCTGGGGACAAAATGTTGACTTGCTATCTAATATATCCCACCCGGGTGGCAGTACCTGGAGCTGAAGAGGTGCCAGTTCACCTCCTCAAACAAGGTACCGAACCACTAACTGCACCCAGGGTGCCGCTCTGTGTGGCTGCCCATCACTTCACCATCTCTCACATTTGCATGTCTATGCACTTTGTGTGTGTGTGTGGTTGCATTTCAGGTAAAATGCATGTGAAGAACTTGATAAAGAAAGAATTTCCCCTCGAGTGATGTTCTGCCTGTCAGAGGTCTAGATGTTATGGCTGATTGGTGGAAATCTGTGATTTGCTGAAGTGTTCAGTCTGAAATTCCTCCTCTCTGATCATCAGGTGTCGTCTCCACGCCCGTCATAGAGTTCGTGTCCAATGAGACTGAAGAGGTGGTTTTACAGTGTGAGGCTAAAGGCTGGTATCCAGAGCCTGAGGTGTTCTGGCTGGACGGTGAGGGAAACCTCCTCTCTGCTGGACCTACCGAGACAGTCAGAGATCCTGATGACCTCTATACTGTCAGCAGAAGATTGACTGTGAGGAAGAGCGACAACTTCACCTGTAGAGTCCAACAGAAGAACATCACCCAGACCAGAGAGACACACTTCTATGTTCCAGGTTATAAAGAGTTCAAAATAAATTCAACATATTGTTTCTGTTTTTTAACAGTTGAGGTCGAGTTTGATTAAAAAATGTCGTTCTGTTCTGTGTTGTTTCATTTCAGGTCATTTCTTCACAGTTCGGTCCTCTTTGAATCAGGCTTGGATCATCATCATCTCCATCCTTATTGTTTTTCTGCTGGTCATTATTCTCACAGTGAAATATTTCAGTAAGTCTCTGTCTTCATTTTCCTTTTTCATGTGGAGTTACTGTCAGAGCTCTTCATTGGCTGTTGTGATATGTTGCAGCTAATTCCAAAGCATCAACAGATTATATAGAACAATGTTCATGATGTTCATGATTGTTCAAACATGTTCATGATTTAATGTGAAAATATTCTTGTAAACTCTGAAACAGAATGTGAAATGTAAAATGTGGTGCAGAGGTTTAAACACTTGAGTGTTGGATATTTAGTAAAACGACATGAACACAGTGAATTTAAACAGATTTCTTCTTCTGTTGACACACAGGGACCGAGAAGACACTGAGGACTGAAACACAGAATTCAGTGAATGTGGGCAACAACACCAAAACCATTCAGACCAACGGCTCAGACTTTCCTATGTTGCCCAAACAAGATGAGCAACTGGACAACCAGGAAGCAAATGAGGATGAACTGACGACTGAACAAACTTTGAACGACCAGAAAAACCTAAAACCAGGTACTACCTTACAGAAAAGTCATGAAGAACAAAAAGTCAGGAGTCAGTGTGAAAATAGAAGAGATGGAGGAACTGTAGAGGAAACAGTTCAAACACCAGGACAGTGTTGTGGAGAAATTGCTGAAGTCAATGGTCAATGGTCAATGGTCAATGGTCAATGGTCAATGTTGATGTCAGGAGAGAAGAAAGTGTTCAGGAGCCTCTGATGTCTGATGCTGTAATATTTATTGAAGCTTGATCAAGGAGAATGACAGTGTGGCTGTTGCAGGTGTTCAGGGTACCACACGAGCTCTCTCCTGATTTGTCTAAATGTAACTTCTACTACTAACAAAACACAACAAAGTTAGCAACTAGTAAACACGTCCTCCTCTACGTCACGTCCGTACTCTTCTTCTACTGCTGCTACCACACTTGCGCCCCCGTTTGTCAGTTCTAGGCCACTGTTATCAAGATGGCGGCCTCCGTGTAGGGTGACCCGCGGTATATGTCTTGGATTATTGGACTTGGTTTTTGCCTGGACTCTCAACTCTGGACTTTAATAGTTTAAATGTCACAGGTCACTTCCTGTTACTGTAACCTGACACCCTGACCTGGTCAACAAAACTCCAGGTCGCTCTTTGTTCAATCCCTTCTCCTCAGGTAAAGTTTCCCTGAACCAGTGAAGGAAAGCCAAGAATCATGTCAGAACCATGAGAGCACTAAGACTTCTCTGGTTAGCACACCGCTAAATAAGATGTTTTTATGTTTATATGTACAGTATATGTTTGATAATGTGTATATATGCTTTTATTGTCTTAATAAATTATTGTGTTTATACATGTTGGTCTGTTTAATGTTGCAGAGTGAATGCTGCCAACTTCTTCTGTGCTGAACTCCAAATCCTTTTCAAGTCATTCAGGTTATAATTCACTTAATTACTGATCAGAATGATCAATTCAAAGTTTATTTGATGAGACTGAAATCAATTTATTGGCTCTAATTCTCTCTTCTTTAAAGAAACATCATGTAACTTTATGTGTAACACTGACATCTACTGGTTAGAAACGAGTACTGCAGTCAGATTTTAATATAGAGTCATCATCGTGATTTATTTCATGACGCAGCTTCTACTAGGTCCTCCATACGGACTCGAGTAGGAGCCGAGTACCTCCTGTTGTTTACTGACGATGATTATGTGACGTACTTGAACTCAGTGATGTTATAACTTCCCACAGTGGTGTTGTAGGTCCATTCATCCACACCGACACTCCGGTACACTCTGTCCCGTGGGAAGTGATCAGAATCGGGAGTGCTGCAAAGAAGGACGGTACAATAAGAGGCCATCCAACCGGACCGGTCCGGTCTGTGGCAAACACTCCATCACAGGTGAGTTAAAGGTGTTAATGTGTGAACATCACGTGTGCCGATTGTGTCTGTAGGTAGAGGTGAATCATGAAGCAGTGTCAGTGATGGTGTGGCTGCAGATTTCACTGTGAGTAAACATGCTTCAACCTTAAAACACAGTTTTTAGAATGGAGTCTGGTCGAGCATGTCGAGGGTATTTAAGCTTTATTAACAAACTAATGATAAACCTTATGGACAGTACAAAGTAACGAAGGAGCGTGGAGCTTAATTATCACAAACAAAATGTGTTTTTATTGATTTATCTGTAATGTGTGCTCAGAACAAAACTGCATGTTTACAGTGACTTAAAGAAAGCAGGCAGATCCAAACTATGTGACACATCCACTATATCCTCACTTTAAAATATATATCATATATTTATATTTATGTATGAATGATGATGATATGATCAGCAGGTTTTGTTTGTGGTCAGATAAGACATTAGAGAAACAGGGTGTGGTCAGAGAATGACATCATACTCAGTGATTCATCTAACAATGTACTGAGACGTCCATCAAAATACAGATGTGTGCACAGCTTCCTTAAAGCAACATCATGTATAAATCTATATTTGTTGTGATTTGTTGTCTTCAGTGTCAGAGTGTAATCCCACTGTGGTAAATATGTTCAGCTGTACTCGAGTATTTGTTCTGATTACATTACTTCTGATCAAAAACTAGCGAGTCGACAACTTTGCTAACAGCCAAACATCAACAAGGTCACCAACAGCAGACATAGCAGCCAGCTAATATTACTTACTAGTCCAACAGCAGTCAGCCCAGCTCGGCGTCTGTCTTTCAGCCTTTTATTTCACCAAGCTCTCACCAACCACTAAAAGTCAGTCCCAGATTTACTCTTGTCCGGCGGCCTCTTGCTCGCTCACTCTCTCCTTTTCTCTTCTTAGCTTCCTCCGTCATCGTCCTCTTCGCTCTCTGAAAGGACATCAGAGGGAAAACCAGAGTTAACATTTTCTCCATAAAATATGATCCAGTTTCACCAAAATCAGTGAAATAGTTGGTGGTGTGTGACTTAGTGCCATAAAGCGTTACGTACTTCTCCTGACCCGGAGCCCAAAGTTACATTACATTCTCTCTCTTCAGTTTCCAGACTAAAACTTTTGTCCAGGATGCTGCAGCCAAAGATCCAGCCCAGTGATGGACTGTCCTTCAGGACCTGCAGTGTTTTCATTTTCATGGTTCTTCAGTCTGTTGGAGGTAATTTCAACACAAAACACTCCAGTAACACATCGATGTGTGCATGTGTTGGAAAGAAGTAGACGTTATAGTTTTTCTCAATTGCTAAAACACAATTTCTGAAACCTTGCTCCATTTTCTGAAAACATTAAACACAAACCTTCATCTTCAAGCACAATTTACAAAACCTCTGACTCCTCTTGCAAAATCAAACTTTCACCTCAGAACAGTTTTACCTGTGCTCAAAACGAAACACTGCTCTCAAATCATAAACAAAGCGATCAAAATGATAAACACTATCAAGCAGTCAGTAAACAATACACCAAAAAAATAGAAAACACATTGTTCAAAACATAAAGTTCTCAGGGAGAAGTCCATTTTTCCGTCATTGTCTTTTGATGAACGAAACATGTTCTATCATAGCAGCTCAACATTGATCAGAAATTACTACTCTGCTTTGCTCTTTGCATTTTCTTTGTTCTTCCTCCTCCTTGTATTTTTACAGTACTGCACCCTGCATCTCACTAACTTGTCCTTTGTCTCTGTGAAACTGTAATTCTTGTTCTTTGTTGATATGAACCTGCAACATGTCAGAATCTATTGAGCAGTCAGTGCTGTAAACAAATGGAAAGCACAATGTTCAGGCCAGACAATTTGTTTATTGCAATTCTACAAAAAGTAGATGTGCAGTTACAAACAATATTCATGCAGAACAATACATACAGTGATGAACTTTACAAATGTCTATTGAAACAGCTGCATGTAGTGTAGTACAGTAAATTTGATACAGCAGTATACTGAACCTGTTCTCTTCTCTGAATGTCCTCACTATGGTGGACTCTAAGTCCTGCTTCCCTCATTGTCAGTCCATGGACAAGAACATGGTCTATGATTGTTGCTCGAATTTCATCGGATATTTCCACTCTTTTGTCTTCCTCTTCCTCTTCGTCCTCCTCTTCTTCTTTCTTGTCCTCCTCCTCTTCCTCCTCGTCCTCCACCTCGCATCGCACTCGTCCTCTCACAGTTTCTTCTGTCCATTCTCAGACTTTCTCCTTCCCACCTTCAACAACCTGTTTGCTCTCTGATCTGGCTTATATTGGCTGTATCATTTGAAACAAGTGAAATCAATTTTGAATGGTTGTGTTTAATCAATGACATGTCTGCTCTAATTTGGATGACGTGCATTAGAGTGCAGAATGTGTTTAGAGTTTTGCTGAAAAGTGTAAGTGAGATCTGCAAATTGTGTTTTACCATGTGAAATGGTTTAAGGTGACAACAGACTTCTCTTCAGGTTTCCTTGCAGAGCTATCAGAGTTACTTTGTCCACAT
>CAMPSB010000555.1:0-68762 GCA_946959425.1 Argyrosomus regius | reverse complement strand
AGAACTGATACTAACTCATTTATTTGACTCATTTTCAGTTACTGACTATGCCATGTTTTCTGATAGTCTTGTTTTTATTAAATTTTCTTCCAAAATGTATTTTTGAACAAACATTTAACAAACTTCTTGTGACAGAAAGAGAAATCATTTGTGACATCTTCCTCTTAGTGTCTGTGACAGCTGTCAGTCACCTGGAAAAGCTGTAATCTGATCTAAGAGGACGAATACAAACTTTTAAAGCTCCTCATTATCAACAGCAGCAGCAGTTTGTGTATTTAGAGCTTCATAAATGACTTTGATCAGAGAATTTATCAAAGATTCATGTGATCTGAATAAAAACATGTTGGTGTTTGCAGAGTTCAGTCCTACAGACAGAGAGCAGAGTCTCCAGGATCCATCTGTCTGTCTATGAAGAGTGACATGTCCAAAAATCTTCCTCCAGACTTCAGTAATGAACCTGGACCCTCAGACACAAAGTAAGATCACTTCTCCTCACTCCTTCATTTGACAGAAGCAGAGTCAGACTGATAATGCAGACAGTCTTTCCAGAACAGTCGGTGGACCCAGTACAGTCAAGGCCCGTCAGATCTGATGAACTGAAGCGGGCAGGTCAGACTGACTGGCCTAAATCCTAATCAGTATCTGTGTTTGTCTCATATTTCTGCTGATTTTACCTTTACCTGTCCAATGACCTCATTATGTTTGAATGCTCAGACCTTATGTGCCTCTTCAGACATCATGCTGGGATATAAAGTATGTCAATATTACTATGATGAAAAGATTATGTTATGACTGCAGTGGATAGATGTTACAGGTCTTGATGTGGCTGAAAAAGTAATTAGTTTCAAAAGACTTTGTCTATTCAAATGTTTATTCAGGATGAAGATATACTGAGCGAGTGTTGTCATTCAACTAGTGAGAAACAGAAAAGTAACGACACTTTTACTCTGTGAACGTCTGAGCTTCCAGACAGTGTCGTCCAAATCTTGATATTTGTCACCAACAGTCAACAAATCATTTGAGTGATAAAGAAATGTCTTCACAGAAAGAGGAAGAGGAGTCATGTTCCTGTGGAGGAGCAGCCGTCCTGCTGTGTTTGGTGTCAGGACGTCCTGAAGGATCCGGTCTCTACCAGCTGTGGACACTGGTTCTGCAGACACTGCATCACCTCATACTGGGACCAGTCTGCTTCATCAGGAGACTCCTCCTGTCCCCAGTGTGGGAAAAGATCCAGAACAAGACGTGGACTGCAGACAGCCAGTCAGACCAGCACTGTACAAAGTAAGACTGTCCATCTTTAAAATGTAACCTGCTGCATTTCATTACATTATGTTTATTTAGAGACTTACAATAAGTTCATTCAGCCATGTGGAAACAACCCAAACACTGAAGAATCATCAAAGTACATCAACTTCATCAAATAACAGTTACAATAACATTACATTTCATTTTTGAGTTTTCAGACTGAACATGTGGACAGCTACTGTTGTCCTGATGTCAGTGTTGAGCTCATTCCACCATGGTGGATCCAGGACAGTAGACAGTTAGTATTTTGTTGAGGGGTAGCTGGACCCCTCATAGTGAGGGAGTATCGAGTAGAATGGCAGTAGTAGGGTGTAGTGGACTGGATGGAGTGTTTGGTTTGATATTCCGGATGTAGCATGAGCACATTTTCAACACAGGAGACAAGTTATTGTTAAGCAGGTCTAGGAAATGGCACAAGAAGACATGAACATATTTTGTATTTTATTATTGGTGGATCAGTTTAAATATTATAAGAAGGAACAGCAACAGTGAGCTGTTCAGATGAAGAGGCTCAGCCTGTCACCTCTCCTGTCAATCAAACATGTACACCAACACAAAGTCAGAGAAAGAAAAAGAAACATTTCTGATGTTCAACCAAAACTGGAATTTATCACTTTTACTTCTCTATATATTGTTATATTGATTGTTTTCTTTGTTTTGTCTCCAACTTCTTTCTCTGTTTTAGTGAGTGGTGGTCTGCAGGAGGTTTTAGATGAACATAAGATCAGTCTGAAGACGAGATGTGAACGTGTGACTGAAGGAAGTGATGAAACAGGAAGTGGAACCCTCCTCAACAGGATCTACACTGAGCTCTACATCATAGAGGGACAGAGTGAAGAGGTTAATACCCAACATGAGGTGAGGCAGCTTGAGACAATTTCCAAGAAGAAGACCCTCCATGACACTCCGATCAAATGCCACGACATCTTTAAAGCCTTACCTGACCAACAGAGACACATCAGAGTCGTTCTGACCAACGGCGTCGCTGGCGTTGGAAAAACCTTCTCAGTGCAGAAGTTCACTCTGGACTGGGCAGAGGGCTCGGAGAACCAAGATGTCAGTCTGGTGGTTCTGCTCTCGTTCAGGGAGCTGAACTTGATCAAAGATGAGCGGTTCAGTCTTCTCACGCTGCTCCATGTTTTCCATCCAACATTACAGAAGGTCACAGCAGAGAAGCTCGCTGTCTGTAAACTTCTGTTCATCTTTGACGGCCTGGATGAAAGCAGACTTTCACTGGATTTCAACAACAAAGAGGTCGTGTCTGATGTCACACAGAAGTCATCAGTCAGCGTGCTGTTGACAAGCCTCATCAAGGGGAATCTGCTTCCCTCGGCTCTCATCTGGATAACTTCCAGACCTGCAGCAGCCAATCAGATCCCTCCTTCACGTGTTGACAGGGTAACAGAAATACGAGGCTTCACTGACGCTCAGAAGGAGGAGTACTTCAGGAGGAGAGTCAGTGATGAAGATCTGTCCAGCAGAATCATCTCACACATCAAGACCTCCAGGAGCCTCCACATCATGAGTCTGACCCCAGTCTTCTGCTGGATCACTGCTACAGTTCTGGACCACATGTTGACCACAGATCAGAGAGGAGAGCTGCCCAAGACCCTGACTGACATGTACTCACACTTCCTGCTGGTTCAGACAAAGAGGAAGAAGAAGAAGTACGATGAAGGACATGAGATGAGTCCACAGGAGCTGACGGAGGCTGACAGGGAAGTTCTTCTGAAGCTGGGGAGGCTGGCGTATGAACAGCTGGAGAAAGGAAACATCATGTTCTACCAAGAAGACCTGGAGCAGTGTGGTCTGGATGTCACAGAGGCCTCAGTGTACTCAGGAGTTTGTACAGAGATCTTCAAAAGAGAGAGTGTGATCTTCCAGAAAACAGTCTACTGCTTTGTTCATCTGAGCGTTCAGGAGTTTCTGGCTGCAGTCTATGTGTTCTACTGTTACACCAACAAGAACACAAAGGTACTGGAGGACTTCTTTGGAAAGACATCTATGGATGTGTTCCTGAGGAAAGCCATGCAGAAATCCCTTCAAAGTAAAAATGGTCACCTGGACCTGTTTGTTCGCTTCCTTCATGGCCTCTCTCTGGAGTCCAACCAGAGACTCTTAGGAGGCCTGCTGGGTCAGACAGACAACAGTCCAGAAATCATTCAGAGAGCCATCAACAACCTGAAGGAGATGAACAGTGATGATATCTCTCCTGACAGAAGCATCAACATCTTCCACTGTCTGATGGAGATGAACGATGACTCAGTCCATCAGGAGATCCAAGAGTTCCTGAAGTCAGAGAACACATCAGAGAAGAAACTCTCTGAGATCCACTGCTCAGCCCTGACCTACATGCTGCAGATGTCAGAGGAGGTTCTGGATGAGTTGGACCTGAAGAAGTACAACACATCATGGGAGGGACGACGGAGACTGATTCCAGCTGTGAGGAACTGCAGAAAGGCTGAGTAAGTCCAGATGTGATTATCAACATTATAAAGCAACGTAAAGCTGAAGTCATTGAAGATACACACTTCACACACATGCACAATACGATGAGGCTCTTATGTCAATGTGCTTTGTGATGCAAAATGTCCAGAGTTGTATTTTATAATAAAATTTCAGCTTTATTCTACTTTAAGTTTTATATTCTCTGTCATCACAGACTTTCTCGATGTGGACTCTCAGAGACTCACTGTGAAGTCGTGGCCTCAGCTCTGAAGTCCAACCCCTCCCATCTGAGAGAGCTGGACCTGAGTGACAATGACCTGACGGATTCAGGAGTGAAGCTGTCTGTTGGGCTGGAGAGTCCAAACTGTAGACTGCAGACTCTGAGGTCAGTTCATGTGTTCTGCCCATGTACAGTGTATATCTACACTGTGTTTGTCTGAGCATAAACTACGCCAGCTCTTTTTAAAGTTTGTCAGTGTGAACTTAGTAATAACAGTTAGTAAATTACCTTCACAGGGTCTTTAAGAACACTTTTTCAGTGACAATGTATTTTTATACAGAACCTTCATAACTCAGAATTTTACATGAATTTAGACATTAAGCCTTTCTCTGATGATGTCACTTTGTGAATATATGTGTACAGGGAGACAGAAGGTTATATTTCAGATGAAGAGAACATTCATGAATGGTTGTCTGAATGTTGTGCAGACGTTTGGATGATGTCTGTAGAAGGCTGACATTATGATGATCCTCAATAACACAATGACAAAGTCACTCTACTCATTTTAGAGAAAAGCTCATTGATTAGGACATAGTAATGTTGAGCTGCACATTTCAAACCTGAACACATCTGACTGGATTATAAATGGATTTTTATCAACATCATTTATTCTTTATTCAGATTGTGGAACTGCAGTTTGTCAGAGATCAGCTGTGCTTCTCTGGCCTCAGCTCTGAAGTCCAACCCCTCCCATCTGACAGAGCTGGACCTGGGCAGAAACAAGCTTCACGATTCAGGAGTGAAGCTGCTGTGTGATTTTCTGGAGAGTCCACACTGCAGACTGAAGACTCTGGGGTCAGACACCATTTTTTACTTCTGTGCTGAGATTAATATGATGTGAAAGTTGTGATGACACTAAACTGCAGACATCAGGCTGATATTATACTGATCTACACTGAGTATCTGAATGCTAAAGTCTATTTTCTTCTTCTGTGGTTTAGTCCATTGACTGCGGCAGATTAATGTTGAGCTGCACATTTCAAACCTGAATATAACAAGAAAAATCTACACTGGATAATTAATTTATTCTTTATTCAGACTGAGGAACTGCAGTTTGTCAGAGATCAGCTGTGCTTCTCTGGTCTCAGCTCTGAAGTCCAACCCCTCCCATCTGACAGAGCTGGACCTGAGCTTCAACGACCTGCAGGATTCAGGAGTGAAGCTGCTGTGTGATTTTCTGGAGAGTCCACACTGCAGACTGCAGACTCTGAGGTCAGACACCATTTTTTACTTCTGTGCTGAGATTAATATGATGTTGAAAGTTGTGGTGACACTAAACTGCAGACATCAGGCTGGTATTATACTGATCCACACTGAGTATCTGAATGCTAAAGTCTATTTTCTTCTTCTGTGGTTTAGTCCATTGACTGTGGCAGATCAATGTTGAGCTGCACATTTCAAACCTGAAACATTTTGATGAAGCTATATGATGCTTATACTGACTGAATAGTTTAAACTGAACATCCTTTGATTTTATGACTCCACTTTTCCTCAAAGAAATATTGTCGATGTCTTTTGCTCACATTTCCCCAAAATTCATCCTGACATATTTGTCATCTTTGTAAACTTTGGGATCTCGAGTTGAATCTTAAATTAATTTCTGTGGGTTTTTATTTGTGTTTGGCTGCACAACATGAGTTTGTATAGATGGAGCCACTGGTGGAGCTGCAGAGTTTAAGAGCTGAAGTCACTCTGTCTTTACTGAACTAGCAGCATGTTGTCATTAATATTAATGAGAGCTCTTTGTCACTTTTTGTATTTGACAGTTGTGAACCTGCATCCTGTTGGGTTCAGGTGTTTGGAGTTTCCATTTTCTAAACTTCTACTTTCTAAACCTTCTTCAGCTCTGTACAGATTATTAAACATTGAATGATTTCAAGCAGGAACATTGTCTTCTAAAGTTACATCATTTATTCTTTATTCAGGTTGGGGAGCTGCAGTTTGTCAGAGATCAGCTGTGCTTCTCTGGCCTCAGCTCTGAAGTCCAACCCCTCCCATCTGACAGAGCTGGACCTGAGCTACAACAACCTGCAGGATTCAGGAGTGAAGCTGCTGTCTGATCTTGTGGAGAGTCCACACTGCAGTCTGCAGACTCTGAGGTCAGTAGAGGGTTGCAGTCAGTCCATGTTGGTCTCAGCAGTATTGTACTAAACACAGTTAGTATCAAAGCACAGATCCAGTATTTCCTGTAAACCTCAGTCAGCCAATCAGATGATAATAATAATAGAAAATCTGCAGAGTCAACAGACTTGATGCTCAAAGTCTCTGCAGGTCTGTGAGCTTCACTCCAACACGTTAACATGAGAGCTGACAGGAAGCTGGCTACGCTACACAGCCGCTCCACTTGTGTCTGAACAGGACTGAAGTCCCTGCTGGTCTTTATACTGGATGTGCTGCATCACTGACTGACAGCTGATGAAGGGAGTCTCTGTAAACACTGATTCATGACTTCTGTTGTCTGTCTGCTTCTCTCATCAGATGGAAACAATCTCTGTCAGAGTGTGAGTGATGAGAAAGGTGTTTGTGTTGAGAGAGGATCAGCTGAGTCCTGATGATCCAGAGAGGTTGAAGCAGCAGCATCAGCTCTGACTGGGCCATGTTACTGGGAGGTGGAGTGGAGAGGAGAGCTTCATCCAGCAGAGACTGACAGAGGAATCACAACAAGTGGAGATGACTGTCAGTGCTGCAGTCTGAACTGCTCTGAGATCAGCTCCACTGTCAGACACAATGTCAAGTCCACCATCATCCCTGTGTGTTCCTCTGGATCATGTGACAGAGGATCATCAGTGGATCTGGACTGCTGCTCTGTCCGTCTTTCTTTCTTTGATTCATTCAGTCTGTGATTTCTCTGTATTTCTTTGTTTTGCAGCTCCACACTGTTGAATGATGAACTGCTGTTAATTTTCACATTATACTGTATCATGGAGGTTGATGTCAGAGTGCAGTCTGGAGTTTAAGTATGATCATCATCCATGCTGGATTATATTTCTGTATATTTGTTCTTTTTTCTTCTGTACGTTTATGTTCTTGTTTCATATGAATCTATCATTATATTCAGTAACAGACTGCATTATTGGTAGAAACCACAGAGACTGCAGAAATTACCTTGTGTCTAAATCTGGTCCAATGGTTGCACATTTCCAGCTGAGATGTTTTTTGTCCCTCAGTGAGCTGTAGATGGAGGAACATGAGTGTGCGGCTGCATTAAGGCTGTCAAACAGCAACAACAGCCCACACACAGCAGAGAACATGGAAGAATGTGTGATCTGTGATTTAACAACAGATGACAGCAGATCTGACTTCAGCTGGTAGTTTGTTGTTTTGGACCCCAGGTGGTGCTGCTGCATCAACAATCAGATGACACTCAAACATACAACAGTGTGTTGTATGTTACCTAATAATGAATAATACATTTAATAATAATATTAAATATAAGTATTGGGTTTTTATATTTAATTACTTTTACTTATTACTACTTATACTTTTACTAATTACTTACATTTAATTACTTTTATTATCCCTGCTTTACTGTAAAACTGCAAAGTCTAGTTAAACGATTGGATTGAATAAAGAGCTACGTTTAGGATCATCACTATTATATGTTATACTTCATTCTTCTTTCTTATTCTTTCTTCTGTCTGTTTTTTCTTCGTTTTCTCAACTGACGACTAACTGACAGGCAACGGCCACGTCACAAAGTACCAACTGACGGCAGGTGACGCAGCTGGTGACGCAACCAGGAAATGCTTCGAAGGCTAGACCGTCTCATTTAACAACGGTTGATGCGGCCTTCGAAGGTCCCTCAGAAGGAGTCGCGAAGGCCGCGTCCTTCGAAGCATGCAGCCCCTGAATTGGGACACAGCTTGTTTGTGCACAGAGAGAAGAGTCGGTGGGGACAGGACACTCCCCACAGTACAGGACTCCCATGACCCATGTTGATAAGATCAGGGAGGGAACCTGAAAGTGAAAGTGTTCAGTTTGTTTGGACTACATTTAAAGTCCACAGAGCAGACGGAGGAAAAGTGATTCTGAGTCAGGGTGAGTGTTAATCCAACATTTTATTATTTTACTGTCAAAGTCTCTGAGTCAGTTTTCTCTCTGTGGACTGTAGAGAAAAGAAATGTTTGAATGAACTCAACAGTTTGATTCATCTGTCCACACAAAGTCTGTTTGTGTTCATACGCAGTTTGTAAATGTTACTTCCTGTTCTGTCTCCGTCTTGTTTGTGACAGTTGAACTAATTGTGCATTGCGTTTTGGCTGCAGAGGATGCAGAAAAAAAACTTCAACATCCTGCAGCGGAAAAGTTAGGCCCGATCCTAAAGTTAGTCTGCGGCAACAAAAATGTATTTTCTGGTTGTTTCACAGCAGTTACGTTCAACACAAACAGACACACCCCCAGCAGCTGATTTGGTCTGAATAGGACTGAAGTCCAGAAGATGATTCATTCTGAGGAGGAAGAGGAGGACAGAGCAGAGTCTCCAGGATCCATCTGTCTGTCTATGAAGAGTGACATGTCTAAAGATTTTATTCTACAATTCAGTGATGAATCTGGACCGTCAGACACAAAGTAAGAGAACTGATACTAACTCATTTATTTGACTCATTTTCAGTTACTGACTATGCCATGTTTTCTGATGGTCTTGTTTTTTATAAAATTTTCAAAACTTCTTGTGACAGAAAGAGAAATCATTTGTGACATCTTCCTCTTAGTGTCTGTGACAGCTGTCAGTCACCTGGAAAAGCTGTAATCTGATCTAAGAGGACGAATACAAACTTTTAAAGCTCCTCATTATCAACAGCAGCAGCAGTTTGTGTATTTAGAGCTTCATAAATGACTTTGATCAGAGAATTTATCAAAGATTCATGTGATCTGAATAAAAACATGTTGGTGTTTGCAGAGTTCAGTCCTACAGACAGAGAGCAGAGTCTCCAGGATCCATCTGTCTGTCTATGAAGAGTGACATGTCCAAAAATCTTCCTCCAGACTTCAGTAATGAACCTGGACCCTCAGACACAAAGTAAGATCACTTCTCCTCACTCCTTCATTTGACAGAAGCAGAGTCAGACTGATAATGCAGACAGTCTTTCCAGAACAGTCGGTGGACCC
The DNA here is from genome assembly GCA_946959425.1 of Argyrosomus regius. Classification (NCBI taxonomy): domain Eukaryota; kingdom Metazoa; phylum Chordata; class Actinopteri; family Sciaenidae; genus Argyrosomus; species Argyrosomus regius. The sequence continues at coordinate 59,620 of CAMPSB010000555.1, read as the reverse complement.
AGTATAGTCAAGGCCCGTCAGATCTGATGAACTGAAGCGGGCAGGTCAGACTGACTGGCCTAAATCCTAATCAGTATCTGTGTTTGTCTCATATTTCTACTGCTTTTACCTTTACCTGTCCAATGACCTCATTATGTTTGAATGCTCAGACCTTATGTGCCTCTTCAGACATCATGCTGGGATATAAAGTATGTCAATATTACTATGATGAAAAGATTATGTTATGACTGCAGTGGATAGATGTTACAGGTCTTGATGTGGCTGAAAAAGTAATTAGTTTCAAAAGACTTTGTCTATTCAAATGTTTATTCAGGATGAAGATATACTGAGCGAGTGTTGTCATTCAACTAGTGAGAAACAGAAAAGTAACGACACTTTTACTCTGTGAACGTCTGAGCTTCCAGACAGTGTCGTCCAAATCTTGATATTTGTCACCAACAGTCAACAAATCATTTGAGTGATAAAGAAATGTCTTCATAGAGAGAGGAAGAGGAGTCATGTTCCTGTGGAGGAGCAGCCGTCCTGCTGTGTTTTGTGTCAGGACGTCCTGAAGGATCCGGTCTCTACCAGCTGTGGACACTGGTTCTGCAGACACTGCATCACCTCATACTGGGACCAGTCTGCTTCATCAGGAGACTCCTCCTGTCCCCAGTGTGGGAAAAGATCCAGAACAAGACCTGGACTGCAGACAGCCAGTCAGACCAGCACTGTACAAAGTAAGACTGTCCATCTTTAAAATGTAACCTGCTGCATTTCATCACATTATGTTTATTTAGAGACTTACAATAAGTTCATTCAGCCATGTGGAAACAACCCAAACACTGAAGAATCATCAAAGTACATCAACTTCATCAAATAACAGTTACAATAACATTACATTTCATTTTTGAGTTTTCAGACTGAACATGTGGACAGCTACTGTTGTCCTGATGTCAGTGTGGAGCTCATTCCACCATGGTGGATCCAGGACAGTAAACAGTTAGTATTTTGTTGAGGGGTAGCTGGACCCCTCATAGTGAGGCAGTATCGAGTAGAATGGCAGTAGTAGGGTGTAGTGGACTGGATGGAGTGTTTGGTTTGATATTCCGGATGTAGCATGAGCACATTTTCAACACAGGAGACAAGTTATTGTTAAGCAGGTCTAGGAAATGGCACAAGAAGACATGAACATATTTTGTATTTTATTATTGGTGGATCAGTTTAAATATTATAGGAAGGAACAGCCACAGTGAGCTGTTCAGATGAAGAGGCTCAACCTGTCACCTCTCCTGTCAATCAAACATGTACACCAACACAAAGTCAGAGAAAGAAAAAGAAACATTTATTTATTTATCACTTTTACTTCTCTATATATTGTTATATTGATTGTTTTCTTTGTTTTGTCTCCAACTTCTTTCTCTGTTTTAGTGAGTGGTGGTCTGCAGGAGGTTTTAGATGAACATAAGATCAGTCTGAAGACGAGATGTGAACGTGTGACTGAAGGAAGTGATGAAACAGGAAGTGGAACCCTCCTCAACAGGATCTACACTGAGCTCTACATCATAGAGGGACAGAGTGAAGAGGTTAATACCCAACATGAGGTGATGCAGCTTGAGACAGCTTCCAAGAAGAAGACCCTCCATGACACTCCGATCAAATGCCACGACATCTTTAAAGCCTTACCTGACCAACAGAGACACATCAGAGTCGTTCTGACCAACGGTGTCGCTGGCGTTGGAAAAACCTTCTCAGTGCAGAAGTTCACTCTGGACTGGGCAGAGGGCTCGGAGAACCAAGATGTCAGTCTGGTGGTTCTGCTCTCGTTCAGGGAGCTGAACTTGATCAAAGATGAGCGGTTCAGTCTTCTCACGCTGCTCCATGTTTTCCATCCAACATTACAGAAGGTCACAGCAGAGAAGCTCGCTGTCTGTAAACTTCTGTTCATCTTTGACGGCCTGGATGAAAGCAGACTTTCACTGGATTTCAACAACAAAGAGGTCGTGTCTGATGTCACACAGAAGTCATCAGTCAGCGTGCTGTTGACAAGCCTCATCAAGGGGAATCTGCTTCCCTCGGCTCTCATCTGGATAACTTCCAGACCTGCAGCAGCCAATCAGATCCCTCCTTCATGTGTTGACAGGGTAACAGAAATACGAGGCTTCACTGACGCTCAGAAGGAGGAGTACTTCAGGAGGAGAGTCAGTGATGAAGATCTGTCCAGCAGAATCATCTCACACATCAAGACCTCCAGGAGCCTCCACATCATGAGTCTGATCCCAGTCTTCTGCTGGATCACTGCTACAGTTCTGGACCACATGTTGACCACAGATCAGAGAGGAGAGCTGCCCAAGACCCTGACTGACATGTACTCACACTTCCTGCTGGTTCAGACAAAGAGGAAGAAGAAGAAGTACGATGAAGGACATGAGACGAGTCCACAGGAGCTGACGGAGGCTGACAGGGAAGTTCTTCTGAAGCTGGGGAGGCTGGCGTATGAACAGCTGGAGAAAGGAAACATCATGTTCTACCAAGAAGACCTGGAGCAGTGTGGTCTGGATGTCACAGAGGCCTCAGTGTACTCAGGAGTTTGTACAAAGATCTTTAAAAGAGAGAGTGTGATCTTCCAGAAAACAGTCTACTGCTTTGTTCATCTGAGCGTTCAGGAGTTTCTGGCTGCAGTCTACGTGTTCCACTGTTACACCAACAAGAACACAAAGGTACTGGAGGACTTCTTTGGAAAGACATCTATGGATGTGTTCCTGAGGAAAGCCATGCAGAAATCCCTTCAAAGTAAAAATGGTCACCTGGACCTGTTTGTTCGCTTCCTTCATGGCCTCTCTCTGGAGTCCAACCAGAGACTCTTAGGAGGCCTGCTGGGTCAGACAGACAGCAGTCCAGAAATCATCCAGAGAGCCATCAACAACCTGAAGGAGATGAACAGTGATGGTGTCTCTCCTGACAGAAGCATCAACATCTTCCACTGTCTGATGGAGATGAACGATGACTCAGTCCATCAGGAGATCCAAGAGTTCCTGAAGTCAGAGAACACATCAGAGAAGAAACTCTCTGAGATCCACTGCTCAGCCCTGACCTACATGCTGCAGATGTCAGAGGAGGTTCTGGATGAGTTGGACCTGAAGAAGTACAACACATCATGGGAGGGACGACGGAGACTGATTCCAGCTGTGAGGAACTGCAGAAAGGCTGAGTAAGTCCAGATGTGATTATCAACATTATAAAGCAACGTAAAGCTGAAGTCATTGAAGATACACACTTCACACACATGCACAATACGATGAGGCTCTTATGTCAATGTGCTTTGTGATGCAAAATGTCCAGAGTTGTATTTTATAATAAAATTTCAGCTTTATTCTACTTTAAGTTTTATATTCTCTGTCATCACAGACTTTCTCGATGTGGACTCTCAGAGACTCACTGTGAAGTCGTGGCCTCAGCTCTGAAGTCCAACCCCTCCCATCTGAGAGAGCTGGACCTGAGTGACAATGACCTGACGGATTCAGGAGTGAAGCTGTCTGTTGGGCTGGAGAGTCCAAACTGTAGACTGCAGACTCTGAGGTCAGTTCATGTGTTCTGCCCATGTACAGTGTATATCTACACTGTGTTTGTCTGAGCATAAACTACGCCAGCTCTTTTTAAAGTTTGTCAGTGTGAACTTAGTAATAACAGTTAGTAAATTACCTTCACAGGGTCTTTAAGAACACTTTTTCAGTAACAATGTATTTTTATACAGAACCTTCATAACTCAGAATTTTACATGAATTTAGACATTAAGCCTTTCTCTGATGATGTCACTTTGTGAATATATGTGTACAGGGAGACAGAAGGTTATATTTCAGATGAAGAGAACATTCATGAATGGTTGTCTGAATGTTGTGCAGACGTTTGGATGATGTCTGTAGAAGGCTGACATTATGATGATCCACAATAACACAATGACAAAGTCACTCTACTCATTTTAGAGAAAAGCTCATTGATTAGGACATAGTAATGTTGAGCTGCACATTTCAAACCTGAACACATCTGATTGGATTATAAATGGATTTTTATCAACATCATTTATTCTTTATTCAGATTGTGGAACTGCAGTTTGTCAGAGATCAGCTGTGCTTCTCTGGCCTCAGCTCTGAAGTCCAACCCCTCCCATCTGACAGAGCTGGACCTGGGCAGAAACAAGCTTCACGATTCAGGAGTGAAGCTGCTGTGTGATTTTCTGGAGAGTCCACACTGCAGACTGAAGACTCTGGGGTCAGACACCATTTTTTACTTCTGTGCTGAGATTAATATGATGTGAAAGTTGTGATGACACTAAACTGCAGACATCAGGCTGATATTATACTGATCTACACTGAGTATCTGAATGCTAAAGTCTATTTTCTTCTTCTGTGGTTTAGTCCATTGACTGCGGCAGATTAATGTTGAGCTGCACATTTCAAACCTGAATATAACAAGAAAAATCTACACTGGATAATTAATTTATTCTTTATTCAGACTGAGGAACTGCAGTTTGTCAGAGATCAGCTGTGCTTCTCTGGTCTCAGCTCTGAAGTCCAACCCCTCCCATCTGACAGAGCTGGACCTGAGCTTCAACGACCTGCAGGATTCAGGAGTGAAGCTGCTGTGTGATTTTCTGGAGAGTCCACACTGCAGACTGAAGACTCTGAGGTCAGACACCATTTTTTACTTCTGTGCTGAGATTAATATGATGTTGAAAGTTGTGGTGACACTAAACTGCAGACATCAGGCTGGTATTATACTGATCCACACTGAGTATCTGAATGCTAAAGTCTATTTTCTTCTTCTGTGGTTTAGTCCATTGACTGTGGCAGATCAATGTTGAGCTGCACATTTCAAACCTGAAACATTTTGATGAAGCTATATGATGCTTATACTGACTGAATAGTTTAAACTGAACATCCTTTGATTTTATGACTCCACTTTTCCTCAAAGAAATATTGTCGATGTCTTTTGCTCACATTTCCCCAAAATTCATCCTGACATATTTGTCATCTTTGTAAACTTTGGGATCTCGAGTTGAATCTTAAATTAATTTCTGTGGGTTTTTATTTGTGTTTGGCTGCACAACATGAGTTTGTATAGATGGAGCCACTGGTGGAGCTGCAGAGTTTAAGAGCTGAAGTCACTCTGTCTTTACTGAACTAGCAGCATGTTGTCATTAATATTAATGAGAGCTCTTTGTCACTTTTTGTATTTGACAGTTGTGAAGCTGCATCCTGTTGGGTTCAGGTGTTTGGAGTTTCCATTTTCTAAACTTCTACTTTCTAAACCTTCTTCAGCTCTGTACAGATTATTAAACATTGAATGATTTCAAGCAGGAACATTGTCTTCTAAAGTTACATCATTTATTCTTTATTCAGGTTGGGGAGCTGCAGTTTGTCAGAGATCAGCTGTGCTTCTCTGGCCTCAGCTCTGAAGTCCAACCCCTCCCATCTGACAGAGCTGGACCTGAGCTACAACAACCTGCAGGATTCAGGAGTGAAGCTGCTGTCTGATCTTGTGGAGAGTCCACACTGCAGTCTGCAGACTCTGAGGTCAGTAGAGGGTTGCAGTCAGTCCATGTTGGTCTCAGCAGTATTGTACTAAACACAGTTAGTATCAAAGCACAGATCCAGTATTTCCTGTAAACCTCAGTCAGCCAATCAGATGATAATAATAATAGAAAATCTGCAGAGTCAACAGACTTGATGCTCAAAGTCTCTGCAGGTCTGTGAGCTTCACTCCAACACGTTAACATGAGAGCTGAAAGGAAGCTGGCTACGCTACACAGCCGCTCCACTTGTGTCTGAACAGGACTGAAGTCCCTGCTGGTCTTTATACTGGATGTGCTGCATCACTGACTGACAGCTGATGAAGGGAGTCTCTGTAAACACTGATTCATGACTTCTGTTGTCTGTCTGCTTCTCTCATCAGATGGAAGCCGTCTCTGTCAGAGTGTGAGTGATGAGAAAGGTGTTTGTGTTGAGAGAGGATCAGCTGAGTCCTGATGATCCAGAGAGGTTGAAGCAGCAGCATCAGCTCTGACTGGGCCATGTTACTGGGAGGTGGAGTGGAGAGGAGAGCTTCATCCAGCAGAGACTGACAGAGGAATCACAACAAGTGGAGATGACTGTCAGTGCTGCAGTCTGAACTGCTCTGAGATCAGCTCCACTGTCAGACACAATGTCAAGTCCACCATCATCATGTGTGTTCCTCTGGATCATGTGACAGAGGATCATCAGTGGATCTGGACTGCTGCTCTGTCCGTCTTTCTTTCTTTGATTCATTCAGTCTGTGGTTTCTCTGTATTTCTTTGTTTTGCAGCTCCACACTGTTGAATGATGAACTGCTGTTAATTTTCACATTATACTGTATCATGGAGGTTGATGTCAAATTGCAGTCTGGAGTTTAAGTATGGTCATCATCCGTGCTGGATTATATTTCTGTATATTTGTTATTTTTTCTTCTGTACGTTTATGTTCTTGTTTCATATGAATCTATCATTATATTCAGTAACAGACTGCATTATTGGTAGAAACCACAGAGACTGCAGAAATTACCTTGTGTCTAAATCTGGTCCAATGGTTGCACATTTCCAGCTGAGATGTTTTTTGTCCCTCAGTGAGCTGTAGATGGAGGAACATGAGTGTGCGGCTGCATTAAGGCTGTCAAACAGCAACAACAGCCCACACACAGCAGAGAACATGGAAGAATGTGTGATATGTGATTTAACAACAGATGACAGCAGATCTGACTTCAGCTGGTAGTTTGTTGTTTTGGACCCCAGGTGGTGCTGCTGCATCAACAATCAGATGACACTCAAACATACAACAGTGTGTTGTATGTTACCTAATAATGAATAATACATTTAATAATAATATTAAATATAAGTATTGGGTTTTTATATTTAATTACTTTTACTTATTACTACTTATACTTTTACTAATTACTTACATTTAATTACTTTTATTATCCCTGCTTTACTGTAAAACTGCAAAGTCTAGTTAAACGATTGGATTGAATAAAGAGCTACGTTTAGGATCATCACTATTATATGTTATACTTCATTCTTCTTTCTTATTCTTTCTTCTGTCTGTTTTTTCTTCGTTTTCTCAACTGACGACTAACTGACAGGCAACGGCTACGTTACAAAGTACCAACTAACGGCAGGTGACGCAACTGGTGACGCAACCAGGAAATGCTTCGAAGGCTAGACCGTCTCATTTAACAACGGTTGATGCGGCCTTCGAAGGTCCCTCAGAAGGAGTCGCGAAGGCCGCGTCCTTCGAAGCATGCAGCCCCTGAATTGGGACACAGCTTGTTTGTGCACAGAGAGAAGAGTCGGTGGGGACAGGACACTCCCCACAGTACAGGACTCCCATGACCCATGTTGATAAGATCAGGGAGGGAACCTGAAAGTAAAGTGTTCAGTTTGTTTGGACTACATTTAAAGTCCACAGAGCAGACGGAGGAAAAGTGATTCTGAGTCAGGGTGAGTGTTAATCCAACATTTTATTATTTTACTGTCAAAGTCTCTGAGTCAGTTTTCTCTCTGTGGACTGTAGAGAAAAGAAATGTTTGAATGAACTCAACAGTTTGATTCATCTGTCCACACAAAGTCTGTTTGTGTTCATACGCAGTTTGTAAATGTTACTTCCTGTTCTGTCTCCGTCTTGTTTGTGACAGTTGAACTAATTGTGCATTGCGTTTTGGCTGCAGAGGATGCAGAAAAAAAAACTTCAACATCCTGCAGCGGAAAAGTTAGGCCCGATCCTAAAGTTAGTCTGCGGCAACAAAAATGTATTTTCTGGTTGTTTCACAGCAGTTACGTTCAACACAAACAGACACACCCCCAGCAGCTGATTTGGTCTGAATAGGACTGAAGTCCAGAAGATGATTCATTCTGAGGAGGAAGAGGAGGACAGAGCAGAGTCTCCAGGATCCAGCTGTGAGTCTATGAAGAGTGACATGTCCAAAGGTCTTCTTCCTCCAGACTTCAGTGATGAACCTGGACCCTCAGACACAAAGTAAGAGAACTGATACTAACTCATTTATTTGACTCATTTTCAGTTACTGACTATGCCATGTTTTCTGATGGTCTTGTTTTTTATAAAATTTTCAAAACTTCTTGTGACAGAAAGAGAAATCATTTGTGACATCTTCCTCTTAGTGTCTGTGACAGCTGTCAGTCACCTGGAAAAGCTGTAATCTGATCTAAGAGGACGAATACAAACTTTTAAAGCTCCTCATTATCAACAGCAGCAGCAGTTTGTGTATTTAGAGCTTCATAAATGACTTTGATCAGAGAATTTATCAAAGATTCATGTGATCTGAATAAAAACATGTTGGTGTTTGCAGAGTTCAGTCCAACAGACAGAGAGCAGAGTCTCCAGGATCCATCTGTCTGTCTATGAAGAGTGACATGTCCAAAGGTCTTCCTCTAAACCTCAGTAATGAACCTGGACCCTCAGACACAAAGTAAGAGACTGTTTTTACTGTAAACTGACCTGATGAAGATGATGCATTGAGGATGAAGACAAAATGCTAAAACGAAGATGGATCTCATTTTATTTGTTCTTTCACCACATATTAAATTTACTCTTCTCTGTGAACGTCTGAGCTTCCAGACAGTGTCGTCCAAATCTTGATATTTGTCACCAACAGTCAACAAATCATTTGAGTGATAAAGAAATGTCTTCACAGAGAGAGGAAGAGGAGTCATGTTCCTGTGGAGGAGCAGCCGTCCTGCTGTGTTTTGTGTCAGGACGTCCTGAAGGATCCGGTCTCTACCAGCTGTGGACACTGGTTCTGCAGACACTGCATCACCTCATACTGGGACCAGTCTGCTTCATCAGGAGACTCCTCCTGTCCCCAGTGTGGGAAAAGATCCAGAACAAGACGTGGACTGCAGACAGCCAGTCATACCAGCACTGTACAAAGTAAGACTGTCCATCTTTAAAATGTAACCTGCTGCATTTCATTACATTATGTTTATTTAGAGACTTACAATAAGTTCATTCAGCCATGTAGAAACAACCCAAAAACTGAAGAATCACCAGAGTACATCAACTTCATCAAATAAGCTGAACAGCTTCAAGTGCTACATTTTAATTTTTGAGTTTTCAGGCTGAAGATGTGGACAGCTACTGTTGTCCTGATGTCAGTGTGGAGCTTGTTCCACTATCGTGGATCCACGACAGTAAACGGTTAGTTTTGTCGAGAAGTAGGTAGGTAGCTTATAGTGAGAGAAGATCAAGCAGACTGGCAGTTATAGAGCGTAGTGGACGGGCTGGAGTGTTTGGTTTGACCATGTCCTGGATGTACAATGAGTCTGAGCCATTCACAGCACAGTAGACAAGTACCAGTGACTTGAATCAGAGTCGAGCAGCCACCAGTAACCAGTGCAGGGAGCAGAGGAGCGGTGTATTGTGGGAGAACTTGGGTAGGTTGAAGACCAGCCGGGCTGCTGCATTCTGGATGAACTGCAGAGGTCTGATGGCACATGCAGGCAGACCAGCCGGGACTGAGCTGCAGAAGTCCAGGCAGGAGATGACAAGAACCTGCTGGGTGAAGAACAGGCTGTCAATCAAACATGTACACCAACTCAAAGTCAGATTCTGTCATAGTTTTGAGTTTGTTTTTCCTGTTTTATTTTGTAGTTACAGTTTCAGTTTGTTTCTGTGTTTCCTGTTTTATTTTGTAGTTCCACTGTCTGTCTTGTCTTCTGCTTCCTGTCTCGTTTCCCGCCCTTTTTGATTTTGCACCTACCCTGATTTGTTTCACCTGTGTCTGATTAGTCCTGTCTATTTAGTTCCTGTGTTTCCTGGTCTGTCCGTTCTCTCTGTGTGCTCTTGCTCTTGCTCTGCGTATTCTTAGTTTCCTGGTTCTTGTGATTCTTGTGATCTTGTTTTGTGTTTACTTAGTAGTTTCTAGTAGTTAGTTTCTCTGTCTCTCGGTTCTCTCTCGGTGTTCTCATGCCTGTGTTCGTCCCTGTCTTTGTGGTCTGGATTAGTTGCTTTTCGGTTTGTGCTTTTGCCTGGTTTTTCCCAGACGCTTTTTAGTTAGCCTGTTTTTGTGTCCTTTGGTTTGTATCCTGCTCCTGTTTTCTTTGTGTTTATCTTTGGTTACCATTAAAGTGCACTTGCTTGATTCCCTGCGTTTGGGTCCTTTCCTGCACCTCCCCACTACCCTCGTGACAGATGCCAAGAGAAAAAGAAACATTTCTGATGTTCAACCAAAACTGGACTTTATAACTTTTACTTCTCTATATGTTCTTATATTGATTTTGTTTTCTTTGTTTTGTCTCCAACTTCTTTCTCTGTTTTAGTGAGTGGTGATCTGCAGGAGGTTTTAGATGAACATAAGATCAGTCTGAAGACGAGATGTGAACGTGTGACTGAAGGAAGTGATGAAACAGGAAGTGGAACCCTCCTCAACAGGATCTACACTGAGCTCTACATCACAGAGGGACAGAGTGAAGAGGTTAATACCCAACATGAGGTGAGGCAGCTTGAGACAGCTTCCAAGAAGGAGACCCTCCATGACACTCCGATCAAATGCCACGACATCTTTAAAGCCTTACCTGACCAACAGAGACACATCAGAGTCGTTCTGACCAACGGCGTCGCTGGCATTGGAAAAACCTTCTCAGTGCTGAAGTTCACTCTGGACTGGGCAGAGGGCTCGGAGAACCAAGATGTCAGTCTGGTGGTTCTGCTCTCATTCAGGGAGCTGAACTTGATCAAAGATGAGCGGTTCAGTCTTCTCACGCTGCTCCATGTTTTCCATCCAACATTACAGAAGGTCACAGCAGAGAAGCTCGCTGTCTGTAAACTTCTGTTCATCTTTGACGGCCTGGATGAAAGCAGACTTTCACTGGATTTCAACAACAAAGAGGTCGTGTCTGATGTCACACAGGAGTCATCAGTCAGCGTGCTGTTGACAAGCCTCACCGAGGGGAATCTGCTTCCCTCGGCTCTCATCTGGATAACTTCCAGACCTGCAGCAGCCAATCAGATCCCTCCTTCATGTGTTGACAGGGTAACAGAAGTACGAGGCTTCACTGACGCTCAGAAGGAGGAGTACTTCAGGAGGAGAGTCAGTGATGAAGATCTGTCCAGCAGAATCATCTCACACATCAAGACCTCCAGGAGCCTCCACATCATGTGTCTGATCCCAGTCTTCTGCTGGATCACTGCTACAGTTCTGGACCACATGTTGACCACAGACCAGAGAGGAGAGCTGCCCAAGACCCTGACTGACATGTACTCACACTTCCTGCTGGTTCAGACAAAGAGGAAGAAGAAATACGATGAAGGACATGAGACGAGTCCACAGGAGTTGACGGAGGCTGACAGAGAAGTTCTTCTGAAGCTGGGGAGGCTGGCGTTTGAACAGCTGGAGAAAGGAAACATCATGTTCTACCAAGAAGACCTGGAGCAGTGTGGTCTGGATGTCACAGAGGCCTCGGTGTACTCAGGAGTTTGTACAAAGATCTTCAAAAGAGAGAGTGTGATCTTCCAGAAAACAGTCTACTGCTTTGTTCATCTGAGCGTTCAGGAGTTTCTGGCTGCAGTCTACATGTTCCAATGTTACACCAACAGGAAGACAGAGGTACTGGAGGCTTTGTTGGGGAACCTACCCCTGGATGTTTTCCTGAGGAAAGCCATGAAGAAATCCCTGAAAAGTAAAAATGGTCACCTGGACCTGTTTGTTCGCTTCCTTCATGGCCTCTCTCTGGAGTCCAACCAGAGACTCTTAGGAAGCCTGCTGGGTCAGACAGACAACAGTCCAGAAATCATCCAGAGAGTCATCAACAACCTGAAGAAGATGAACAGTGATGATATCTCTCCTGACAGAAGCATCAACATCTTCCACTGTCTGATGGAGATGAACGATCACTCAGTCCATCAGGAGATCCAAGAGTTCCTGAAGTCAGAGAACAGATCAGAGAAGGAACTCTCTGAGATCCACTGCTCAGCTCTGGCCTACATGCTGCAGATGTCAGAGGAGGTTCTGGATGAGTTTGACCTGAAGAAGTACAACACATCATGGGAGGGACGACGGAGACTGATTCCAGCTGTGAGGAACTACAGAAAGGCTGAGTAAGTCCAGATGTGATACAATACGATGAGCCTCTTATGTCAATGTGCTTTGTGATGTAAAATGCCCAGAGTTGTATTTTATAATAAAATTTCAGCTTTATTCTACTTTAAGTTTTATATTCTCTGTCATCACAGACTTTCTCGATGTGGACTCTCAGAGACTCACTGTGAAGTCGTGGCCTCAGCTCTGAAGTCCAACCCCTCCCATCTGACACACCTGGACCTGAGTGAAAACGAATTGCAGGATTCAGGAGTGAAGCTGTCTGCTGGGCTGGAGAGTCCAAACTGTAGACTGCAGACTCTGAGGTCAGTTCATGTATTCTGCTCTTGTACAGTGTATATCTACACTGTGTTTGTCTGAGCACAAATTACACCAGCTCTTTTTAAAGTTTGTCAGTGTGAACTTAGTAATAACAGTTAGTAAATTACCTTTACACAGTCTTTAAGAACACTTTTTCAGGAACAATGTATTTTTATACAGAACCTTCATAACTCAGTATTTTACATGAATTTAGACATTAAGCCTCTCTCTGATGATGTCACTTTGTGACTTTATCTGTACAGGGAGACAGAAGGTTATATTTCAGATGAAGAGAACATTCATGAATGGTTGTCTGAATGTTGTGCAGACGTTTGGATGATGTCTGTAGAAGGCTGACATTATGATGATCCGCAATAACACAATGACAAAGTCACTCTACTCATTTTAGAGAAAAGCTCATTGATTAGGACATAGTAATGTTGAGCTGCACATTTCAAACCTGAACACATCTGATTGGATTAAAAAATGGATTTTTATCAACATCATTTATTCTTTATTCAGATTGAGGAACTGCAGTTTGTCAGAGATCAGCTGTGCTTCTCTGGCTTCAGCTCTGAAGTCCAACCCCTCCCATCTGACAGAGCTGGACCTGAGAGGAAACAAGCTGCAGGATTCAGGAGTGAAGCTGCTGTGTGATTTTCTGCAGAGTCCACACTGCAGACTGAAGACTCTGAGGTCAGACACCATTTTTTACTTCTGTGCTGAGATTAATATGATGTGAAAATTGTGGTGACACTAAACTGCAGACATCAGGCTGATATTATACTGATCCACACTGAGTATCTGAATGCTAAAGTCTATTTTCTTCTTCTGTGGTTTAGTCCATTGACTGTGGCAGATCTATGTTGAGCTGCACATTTCAAACCTGAAACATTCTGATGAAGTTATATGATGCTAATACTGACTGAATAGTTTAAACTGAACATGCTTTGATTTTATGACTCCACTTTTCCTCAAAGAAATATTGTTGATGTCTTTTGTTCACATTTCCCCAAAATTCATCCTGACATATTTGTCATCTTTGTAAACTTTGGGATCTTGAGTTGAATCTTAAATTAATTTCTGTGGGTTTTTATTTGTGTTTGGCTGCACAACATGAGTTTGTATAGATGGAGCCACTGGTGGAGCTGCAGAGTTTAAGAGCTGAAGTCACTCCATCTTTATTGAAGTAGCAGCACGTTGTCATTAATATTAATGAGAGCTCTTTGTCACTTTTTGTATTTGACAGTTGTGAACCTGCATCCTGTTGGGTTCAGGTGTTTGGAGTTTCCATTTTCTAAACTTCTACTTTCTAAACCTTCTTCAGCTCTGAACAGATTATTAAACACTGAATGATTTCAAGCAGGAACATTGTCTTCTAAAGTTACATAATTTATTCTTTATTCAGGTTGGGGAGCTGCAGTTTGTCAGAGATCAGCTGTGCTTCTCTGGCCTCAGCTCTGAAGTCCAACCCCTCCCATCTCACACAGCTGGACCTGAGCTACAACAACCTGCAGGATTCAGGAGTGAAGCCTCTCTATGATCTTGTGGAGAGTCCACACTGCAGTCTGCTGGCTCTGAGGTCAGTAGAGGGTTGCAGTCAGTCCATGTTGGTCTCAGCAGTATTGTACTAAACACAGTTAGTATCAAAGCACAGATCCAGTATTTCCTGTAAACCTCCGACCTTCTCAGCGGCTGCTTTCCTCAGTGAAGCTGTGAGAGGAGAACGGTGACAGGCTTCAGGATTGGACAGAAAGACAGAGAGAGAGAGAGAACAGTCAGCCAATCAGATGAGCCAGAAGCTCGTTGTGGTCATGTGTTTGAGATGTCCATGTGTCCTTAGTTTAGTCCAAATGTTTTTAGAACAGACTCCATATTTACATGTTTGGTGCGTTCAGGGACTGTCAGCACTTTATTTCCACTGTGTACTTGAGTGAAATGTGCAGAGTCAACAGACTTGATGCTCAAAGTCTCTGCAGGTCTGTGAGCTTCACTCCGACACGTTAACATGAGAGCTGAAAGGAAGCTGGCTACGCTACACAGCCGCTCCACTTGTGTCTGGACAGGACTGAAGTCCCTGCTGGTCTTTATACTGGATGTGCTGCATCACTGACTGACAGCTGATGAAGGGAGTCTCTGTAAACACTGATTCATGACTTCTGTTGTCCGTCTTCTTCTCTCATCAGATGGAAAAAATCTCTGTCAGAGTGTGAGTGATGAGAAAGGTGTTTGTGTTGAGAGAGGATCAGCTGAGTCCTGATGATCCAGAGAGGTTGAAGCAGCAGCATCAGCTCTGACTGGGCCATGTTACTGGGAGGTGGAGTGGAGAGGAGAGCTTCATCCAGCAGAGACTGACGGAGGAATCACAACAAGTGGAGATGACTGTCAGTGCTGCAGTCTGAACTGCTCTGAGATCAGCTCCACTGTCAGACACAATGTCAAGTCCACCATCATCCCTGTGTGTTCCTCTGGATCATGTGACAGAGGATCATCAGTGGATCTGGACTGCTGCTCTGTCCGTCTTTCTTTCTTTGATTCATTCAGTCTGTGGTTTCTCTGTATTTCTTTGTTTTGCAGCTCCACACTGTTGAATGATGAACTGCTGTTAATTTTCACATTATACTGTATCATGGAGGTTGATGTCAGAGTGCACAGGTCTGCAGTTTAGGAACAACAACAGCCCACACACAGCAGAGAACATGGAAGAATGTGTGATATGTGATTTAACAACAGATGACAGCAGATCTGACTTCAGCTGGTAGTTTGTTGTTTTGGACCCCAGGTGGTGCTGCTGCATCAACAATCAGATGACACTCAAACATACAACAGTGTGTTTGAGTGTCATCTGTACTCAGACAGACGTCACACAGGGAGACAAGATGGGTTCAAACCTGTGACATGGACACCACTAAAACACATCAATATAAATATCAAAGTTCACCAAGTACATTTACTCAAGTACTGTACTTTAATACAATGATAAGGTATTTGTATCAGAGTACATGCATTTACTTTCTACTTCTACTCCAGGAGGGAAATATTGTACTTTTTACTGCATTTATTTAACAGCTGTAGTTACTTTTCACACGAATACTTTAAACACAAACATGTGATCACTTTATAAAATATGACCAACTTCAACATTAAAGTTCCTCCTATATTATTACATTAGTAGCAATTATCACCAGTTTAGCTCTCATTCATATGGCTCACATTATTACTGACAATGTTATTTATGTTGATAAGTGATGTAACTCTTTGACATTGGACTGTTATTTGTCTGTTTAGGGACCGCTGCATGTTTCTTCATCCTCTGTGTGCAGTATATCAGCAGTAGTAAAATATATATGAGCCTTTCTGAGAAGCTTTCTGACTCTGTTAACACTGTATTCTCTCATTTATTCATCTTTGTACTGATACTCTATACCACATTATTGTTGCCTTGTCTGTTTCATGCCATATGTTTGTTATGTACATACAGTATGTTTAATATCTATATGATAAATATCAGCTTGGCCTGTATAATGTTAATAATGAATATCAATAAGGTGTCAGCTGTCAGTCATCATTCAGTGTGATGTTTGCAGCAGCTCTGTCTTTAGATGTAAAACACAGCATTAGATTTCACTCTGATGAGCGTCACTGTGTTCATGTTGTTCAGTCTAATTGTCTGATAACTGTTACATTCAGTTGTGCACTGACACATACAGACAGATACTTAAGCTGAAACTTTGTACACTGCGGCTTAATAAAATCTGACCATGGGTTTTTACTCTGTTGGACAGGGCCGTTTCTAGCTGTCTGGGGGCCCTATGCAAGATGCTACTTGGGGGGGCCTCTATTTTGTCAAACTCTGAGGGAGAGATTCCAAACCTTTTCAGATGATCTGCAGCAATGCAACAGTCTGTCACTTTTTGAGAGGAAAACAGGCTCGAGTGCATTAATACATGCAACAGATGCAGCATGTTCCTGAAAGATGATAAACTCATAACTGCATAACTCACCATAAACTTTGAAAACAAGGTGACATAACATAAAAACACTCCTCACCAATCCAAAACTGTAAAAAATAAATAAGTTAACTTACTTAAATGAATAAAAATACAATGGACCAGCATCCATATTAATGTACGATCACAGTCTTATGTTTCCATTATCCCCCTCCTCCCAAAAAAAAAAAAAACTACTTATTTTATATTTTATAATATATGATCAATATATTTTGGGAGAATTAAAAATACCTGTCTTTATTTGTAGCCAGGCAAACTCCCTTATTTGTTGTGTGAAGCACTTCTATGCTTAAAAATGCATATAAATATGTTTGAGGCTGAACTTGCAGGTTGGGCGCCCCCTGGTGGCTGCGGGGCCCTATGCATCCACATAGTCCGCATATAGCAAGAAGAAGCTCTGATGTTGGAGTTCAACAACTGGTTTGACAAGAAACACTTCCTGACCCACCATCATGTCGATGAGATCAGGGAGGGAACCTGAACGTGAAAGTGTTTCGTTTGTTCGGACTCCATCTTAAATCCACAGAACAAACACTGCGGTCACGCTATCTACACTTCGAAACTCGAGTGCCCGTCTACATCGCTTGTACGGTAAAGCGTGTGAGCGGCTTTATGGTGCATTCAAGTGCACCTCGTAAACTCAGAAATCAATCGAAGTTGCTTATTCTTATTTTCATTTGTTGAAATACATACATCTGTCATTACTTTGTTGTTGTTTTACTACATACCCTTTAATGATCAAAACAAAATGATAAAAGTATTGAAGCACAACCAATCACCCATCCAGATTCAATTCTGCATAGTCAGATTATAAAACATCATTAACAACACAAATCAAATAGTTTTCAGCAAACTCCACTGCATTCTTGTTCTACATCTCCCCAGGTACCCCTGTGTATATTTTGAAGTCCTTTGACTGTACCATTTATATTTAGGTAAATGCAGCAGTAAAGCGACATTAAAGCCATGATTGGAGCATCTGGAGAGCTAGTCTACATGTAGCTTTATAGTTGTCACATCCACTGTTGCTCTGAGCTCTGGATCTGCAGAGCTCCAATCTGTCCATGGTGCTAAAGCTCCACAACGCCACATCATTCCAAGTCTAGTCAGTAATCAGATCATTAGAAAATGGTACAGTCATAGGACTTCAAAATATATATAGATGTAGAAGAAGAATGCAGTGGAGTTTGCTGAAAACAATTTGATTTGTGTTGTTAATGATTTTTTTATAATCTGCCTATGCAGAATTGAATCTGGATGGGCGATTGGTTGTGCTTCAATATTTTTATCATTTTATTTTATTTTGATCATTAAAAGGCATGTAGTATACAGCAAAACAAAGTAATGACAGATGTATGTATTACAACAAATGAAAGTAAGAACAATTAGCAACTTCGATTGATTTCCGCGTTTACGAGGTGCACTTGAATGCACCATGAAGTCGCACACTCGCTTACCGTAAAAGCGATGTAGACGGGCACTCGAGTTTCGAAGTGTAGATAGCGTGACCTCAGTGTTTGTTCGGACTCCATCTTAAGTCCACAGAGGAAAACTTCATACTGAGTCAGGGTGAGTGTTAATCCAACATTTTATTATTTTACTGTCAAAGTCTCTGAGTCAGTTTTCTCTCTGTGGACTGTAGAGGAAAGAAATGTTTGAATGAACTCAACAGTTTGATTCATCTGTCCACACAAAGTCTGTTTGTGTTCATACGCAGTTTGTAAGTGTTACTTCCTGTTCTGTCTCCGTCATGTTTGTGACTGTTGAACTAATTGTTTGTCGTTGTTGTGTTCTGAGCTCACAGTCAGTGTTCACATTAAATCCAGCGCTGCAGAAAAAATTCAGATTTTATTATTTATTTCAGTCAGTGCGTTTTGGCTGCAGAGGATGCAGAAAAAAAACTTCAACATCCTGCAGCGGAAAAGTTAGGCCCGATCCTAAAGTTAGTCTGCGGCAGACAGTCAGTCGATCAGACTGCTCAAAGTGTTTCACTTGGACAGATACAGGCAGTGTATGAGAGTGAAGGAGAAAGTCAGTTAATCAGCGGAACAAAAATGTATTTTCTGGTTGTTTCACAGCAGTTACGTTCAACACAAACAGACACACCCCCAGCAGCTGATTTGGTCTGAATAGGACTGAAGTCCAGAATATGATTCATTCTGAGGAGGAAGAGGAGGACAGAGCAGAGTCTCCAGGATCCATCTGTCAGTCTATGAAGAGTGACATGTCCAAAGGTCTTCCTATAGAGTTCAGTAAAGAACCTGGACCCTCAGACACAAAGTAAGAGAACTGATACTAACTCATTTATTTGACTCATTTTCAGTTACTGACTATGCCATGTTTTCTGATGGTCTTGTTTTTATTAAATTTTCTACCAAAATGTATTTTTGAACAAACATTTAACAAACTTCTTGTGACAGAAAGAGAAATCATTTGTGACATCTTCCTCTTAGTGTCTGTGACAGCTGTCAGTCACCTGGAAAAGCTGTAATCTGATCTAAGAGGACGAATACAAACTTTTAAAGCTCCTCATTATCAACAGCAGCAGCAGTTTGTGTATTTAGAGCTTCATAAATGACTTTGATCAGAGAATTTATCAAAGATTCATGTGATCTGAATAAAAACATGTTGGTGTTTGCAGAGTTCAGTCCAACAGACAGAGAGCAGAGTCTCCAGGATCCAGCTGTCTGTCTATGAAGAGTGACCGGTCCAAAGGTTTTCCTCCAGACTTCAGTAATGAACCTGGACCCTCAGACACAAAGTAAGAGACTGTTTTTACTGTAAACTGACCTGATGAAGATGACAAAAAGAAATATTCATGATGTTTATGTTTATTACTGAAATGGTTCTGTGCGGGTTCTCCAGCTTCCTCCCACAGTCCACAGACATGCAGGTTAATTGGTTACTCTAAACTGCTGGTTGACAGGTTTACTCAGCATAGCAATCAGATGCAATCGGTCTCATAATGCATCATGTGAAGCAAACTTATACAACAAGTAGGTCCGATCGAGCAATCTGATTGGTCAACTAGACGTTTAAAATGTGCTTTAATCAGCATGACAGCACACCTGACACATCACTAAAAATATCATCCATCTCCACATTGTCACATCCTGAAATATAGAACATGTAAACAAATACGAATAATACAGGTGTGTACCTCGTTAATACGGGTGTGTACCTCGTTAATACAGGTGTGTACCTCGTTAATACGGGTGTGTACCTCGATAATACGGGTGTGTACCTCGTTAATACGGGTGTGTACCTCGATAATACGGGTGTGTACCTCGTTAATACGGGTGTGTACCTCGTTAATACGGGTGTGTACCTCGATAATACGGGTGTGTACCTCGTTAATACGGGTGTGTACCTCGTTAATACGGGTGTGTACCTCGATAATACGGGTGTGTACCTCGATAATACGGGTGTGTACCTCGTTAATACGGGTGTGTACCTCGTTAATACGGGTGTGTACCTCGATAATACGGGTGTGTACCTCGTTAATACGGGTGTGTACCTCGATAATACGGGTGTGTACCTCGTTAATACGGGTGTGTACCTCGTTAATACGGGTGTGTACTTCGTTAATACGGGTGTGTACCTCGTTTGTGTTCAAACAGTTCAGTGAGCTCAGAGAAAATGTTTTTGCAGACTAAAGGTGGACTAATGTGGACTGAAGAGGAATATTCTGTTAGATAAAAACATGTTGTTCATTTTGATTCCATTGATCTTTGTTCAACACATTTTGACTTTTGGACTTTAGCTGTGGAGTTACTGGAAATGTTCGGATCACATCACTTGTGAAGGGTCATCAGCGCTCTGTAATGGAAGGATTTTACTGTGAAGCAGGAAGTGTTAAGTTTGTATTAATAAGAAACTACAGGGAGAGGCAGACAGATATGAAAATCTGTTAATTAAAGTTTATGAGAGTTGAAATCAAATCATCTTCATCACAGACTGAAAGCTGAATTCAAACAGAAAAGTAACGACACTTTTACTCTGTGAACGTCTGAGCTTCCAGACAGTGTCGTCCAAATCTTGATATTTGTCACCAACAGTCAACAAATCATTTGAGTGATAAAGAAATGTCTTCACAGAGAGAGGAAGAGGAGTCATGTTCCTGTGGAGGAGCAGCCGTCCTGCTGTGTTTGGTGTCAGGATGTCCTGAAGGATCCGGTCTCTACCAGCTGTGGACACTGGTTCTGCAGACACTGCATCACCTCATACTGGGACCAGTCTGCTTCATCAGGAGACTCCTCCTGTCCCCAGTGTGGGAAAAGATCCAGAACAAGACCTGGCACTGTACAAAGTAAGAATTTACATCTTTAAAATGAGTATCAAGAGTATCAAACAGATTAGCAGTTATAGAGCGTAGTGATGGGATGGGCTGGGTGTTTGGCTTGACCATGCCTTGTATGTAGGATGAGCCTGCTGCATTCTGGATGAACTGCAGAGGTCTGATGGCACATGCAGGCAGACCCTGCTGGGTGAAGAAAGGCTCTGAGTTAAAAATAACACAAGGAAACACTGTGTAAAAATGTCCATGAGCACACAGTGTTAAAGAGTGAATAACACTAACATCCTCCAACACATTATGCTGACATGTTCTGTGACGCAAATATAAATCTGGTCCCTGCAGTCACAGCTACAAAAACCTGCAGCTACATGAATGACTGACTGAGCTTACGGGCATTTAGAGGAGCCAACCTGAGATGGTCTCCTCCTTCAAAGCAAAGCCACATTTTGAGCTAAGCTGATTGGATCAACACGTGTTTGTGCTGGTGACCAGAGAGAAAATTCTTCACTCTAAAGGTCTCTCTGTGTTCACCCCATCATCACCAAAAATAGTTTTTTTTCCCTTTTATACCAATTTGGACTTCAACTGAAATTTTGTTGTGAAACACTGTGTTGTAGAATGATAAATAATCAAACACATAAAACACCACCAAGTCAGAGGGCGAGGGAAACATTACTGATGTTCAACCAGAACTGGACTTTATAAGATTTACTTCTCTATATGTTCTTATATTGATTATTTATAACTGACCTTGAATGTAATCAGGAGAGTGAAAAATTCTTCTTCTGTTTCAGTGAGTGGTGGTCTGCAGGAGGTTTTAGATGAACATAAGATCAGTCTGAAGACGAGATGTGAACATGTGACTGAAGGAAGTGATGAAACAGGAAGTGGAACCCTCCTCAACAGGATCTACACTGAGCTCTACATCACAGAGGGACAGAGTGAAGAGGTTAATACCCAACATGAGGTGAGGCAGCTTGAGACAGCTTCCAAGAAGAAGACCCTCCATGACACTCCGATCAAATGCCACGACATCTTTAAAGCCTTACCTGACCAACAGAGACACATCAGAGTCGTTCTGACCAACGGCGTCACTGGCGTTGGAAAAACCTTCTCAGTGCTGAAGTTCACTCTGGACTGGGCAGAGGGCTCGGAGAACCAAGATGTCAGTCTGGTGGTTCTGCTCTCGTTCAGGGAGCTGAACTTGATCAAAGATGAGCGGTTCAGTCTTCTCACGCTGCTCCATGTTTTCCATCCAACATTACAGAAGGTCACAGCAGAGAAGCTCGCTGTCTGTAAACTTCTGTTCATCTTTGACGGCCTGGATGAAAGCAGACTTTCACTGGATTTCAACAACAAAGAGGTCGTGTCTGATGTCACACAGGAGTCATCAGTCAGCGTGCTGTTGACAAGCCTCATCAAGGGGAATCTGCTTCCCTCAGCTCTCATCTGGATAACTTCCAGACCTGCAGCAGCCAATCAGATCCCTCCTTCATATGTTGACAGGGTAACAGAAGTACGAGGCTTCACTGACGCTCAGAAGGAGGAGTACTTCAGGAGGAGAGTCAGTGATGAAGATCTGTCCAGCAGAATCATCTCACACATCAAGACCTCCAGGAGCCTCCACATCATGTGTCTGATCCCAGTCTTCTGCTGGATCACTGCTACAGTTCTGGACCACATGTTGACCACAGACCAGAGAGGAGAGCTGCCAAAGACCCTGACTGACCTGTACTCACACTTCCTGCTGGTTCAGACAAAGAGGAAGAAGAAGAAGTACGATGAAGGACATGAGACGAGTCCACAGGAGCTGACGGAGGCTGATAGGGAAGTTCTTCTGAAGCTGGGGAGGCTGGCGTATGAACAGCTGGAGAAAGGAAACATCATGTTCTACCAAGAAGACCTGGAGCAGTGTGGTCTGGATGTCACAGAGGCCTCGGTGTACTCAGGAGTTTGCACAGAGATCTTCAAAAGAGAGAGTGTGATCTTCCAGAAAACAGTCTACTGCTTTGTTCATCTGAGCGTTCAGGAGTTTCTGGCTGCAGTCTACGTGTTCTACTGTTACACCAATGAGAACACAAAGGTACTGGAGGACTTCTTAGGGAAGACACCCCTCAATGTGTTCCTGAGCAAAGCCATGAAGAAATCCCTGAAAAGTAAAAATGGTCACCTGGACCTGTTTGTTCGCTTCCTTCATGGCCTCTCTCTGGAGTCCAACCAGAGACTCTTAGGAGGCCTGCTGGGTCAGACAGACAACAATCCAGAAATCATCCTGAGAGCCATCAACAACCTGAAGGAGATGAACAGTGTTGGTATCTCTCCTGACAGAAGCATCAACATCTTCCACTGTCTGATGGAGATGAACGATCACTCAGTCCATCAGGAGATCCAAGAGTTCCTGAAGTCAGAGAACAGATCAGAGAAGAAACTCTCTGAGATCCACTGCTCAGCTCTGGCCTACATGCTGCAGATGTCAGAGGAGGTTCTGGATGAGTTGGACCTGAAGAAGTACAACACATCAAAGGAGGGACGACTGAGACTGATTCCAGCTGTGAGGAACTGCAGAAAGGCTGTGTAAGTCCAGATGTGATTATCAACATTATAAAGCAACGTTAATCTGAAGCCATCAGTATTAGAGTAAAGACACACACTTTACACACATGCACAATATAAAAAACTTAAACTAGTGTTAAAGCTGCTGATTGAAATAATTCTAGATGTGTTAAACTACAAACGTCTACAAAAATCATTTTTGTGTTTATTGCTATCAAGTCAGTGAACACAAGTATCTTCTATCATCTTCTGTCTTTGTTTGGCTGATGGAGGCTCCACACAAATCCAGCAGAAAAACTTGAAGATTTTATTTGGAGTGTCTGCTCTTTCTATAATGTGTCTGTTATTGTTCTTTATATATACGGACACGGTTCACTTTGACATGTGGACAGGAGGAGCTCAAGTTTCAAACCACAAACCTTGTGATCAATGGCTGACCAGCTCAGGCTGAACAACTGACCAGCTGAGCTACAGACGCTCATGTTGATGTGCTTTGTGATGTAAAGAGTCGATTTTTAAAATGAAATGTCAGATTTTATTTTACTTTAAGTTTTATATTCTCTGTCATCACAGACTTTCTCGATGTGGACTCCTAGAGACTCACTGTGAAGTCGTGGCCTCAGCTCTGAAGTCCAACCCCTCCCATCTGACAGAGCTGGACCTGAGAACAAACAAGCTGCAGGATTCAGGAGTGAAGCTGCTGTGTGATTTTCTGGAGAGTCCACACTGCAGACTGAAGACTCTGAGGTCAGACACCATTTTTTCCTTCTGTGCTGAGATTAATATGATGTGAAAGTTGTGGTGACACTAAACTGCAGACATCATGCTGATATTATACTGATCCACACTGAGTATCTGAATGCTAAAGTCTATTTTCTTCTTCTGTGGTTTAGTCCATTGACTGTGGCAGATCAATGTTGAGCTGCACATTTCAAACCTGAATATAACAAGAACAATCTACACTGGATAATTCACTGTGAACCTCTTCAACTCTGGATTTTCATCTTATATTCACATCATATTTTTGTTTAAATAAATGATAATAAAAATACATAAATACAATAAATACATAAATACAATAAATAAATAAATCATCTCTATTTCAACAGTCAGACAATAACAAATATATTCAGTATTTTCTTTTTCCAACATTTTGATGAAGCTATATGATGCTTGGGATCTTGAGTTGAATCTTAAATTAATTTCTGTGAGTTTTTATTTGTGTTTGGCTGCACAACATGAGTTTGTATAGATGGAGCCACTGGTGGAGCTGCAGAGTTTAAGAGCTGAAGTCACTCCATCTTTATTGAAGTAGCAGCATGTTGTCATTAATATTAATGAGAGCTTTTTGTCACTTTTTGTATTTGACAGTTGTGAACCTGCATCCTGTTGGGTTCAGGTGTTTGGAGTTTCCATTTTCTAAACTTCTACTTTCTAAACCTTCTTCAGCTCTGAACAGATTATTAAACATCGAATGATTTCAAGCAGGAACATTGTCTTCTAAACTTACATCATTTATTCTTTATTCAGATTGGAGGACTGCAGTTTGTCAAAGATTAGCTGTGCTTCTCTGGCCTCAGCTCTGAAGTCCAACCGCTCCCATCTGACAGAGCTGGACCTGAGCTACAACAAGCTGCAGAATTCAGGAGTGAAGCTGCTGTGTGATTTTCTGGAGAGTCCACACTGCAGACTGAAGACTCTGAGGTCAGTTCACTGACTCTCTGTTACTATTGTAGATCTGATGTTTAATCAACAATTGAAGCTAATTATATCTACCAAATTTAAATCCAGAACAGAAGTTTGACATTTCAGTTAGTTCTCTTGTTTTCTGGTTTGTCTGAGCACAAATCACAACAACTCATAGCACATAGTAATGTTGAGCTGCACATTTCAAACCTGAACACATCTGATTGGATTATAAATGGATTTTTATCAACATCATTTATTCTTTATTCAGATTGAGGAACTGCAGTTTGTCAGAGATCAGCTGTGCTTCTCTGGCCTCAGCTCTGAAGTCCAACCCCTCCCATCTGACAGAGCTGGACCTAAACTACAACAACCTGCAGGATTCAGGAGTGAAGCTGCTGTCTGATCTTGTGAAGAGTCCACACTGCAGTCTGCAGACTCTGAGGTCAGTAGAGGGTTGCAGTCAGTCCATGTTGGTCTCAGCAGTATTGTACTAAACACAGTTAGTATCAAAGCACAGATCCAGTATTTCCTGTAAACCTCCGACCTTCTCAGCGGCTGCTTTCCTCAGTGAAGCTGTGAGAGGAGAACGGTGACAGGCTTCAGGATTGGACAGAAAGACAGAGAGAGAGAGAACAGTCAGCCAATCAGATGAGCCAGAAGCTCGTTGTGATCATGTGTTTTTGGTTGATGTGAAGACGACTGTTGTTGTTGTGTTCATGTCTACAGGAAATAAAGCTGATTACAGCTGACAGCATCACAAGATGTACAGAGACAGTGACAGTGACAGAGACATTCATCAAACTGTCGGACAATAATTACAACAACAATCATAATAATAATAATGCCAATTATAATTATAACAATAATTAGGAGGATATCATTAGCTCACACAACACTTGTATGTGCTGTTGGTTGAAGCTGCACTTCACCGGTCAAAGTTCACCAAAGTTCCTGAACCTCCATTAAAGCAGAGATGCAAATCTGTTTTGTCCAGTGAAACAAAAGTTTCATTTGAAAGGGGACAAATAAATCACCAGATTTGATTTCACATGTGTATGACCACAGTCTTGTACAGTAATGATAAAGGAAGCTGGCTACACTACACAGCCGCTCCACTTGTGTCTGAACAGGACTGAAGTCCCTGCTGGTCTTTATACTGGATGTGCTGCATCACTGACTGACAGCTGATGAAGGGAGTCTCTGTAAACACTGATTCATGACTTCTGCTGTCTGTCTGCTTCTCTCATCAGATGGTGGAGGTGATCTCTGTCAGAGTGTGAGTGATGAGAAAGGTGTTTGTGTTGAGAGAGGATCACTCCACTCCTTCTGCTCCACACTCAACCTCCTTAAACCTGGAACCTGGAACATGGAACATGGAACCTTGAACCTGGTTTTAGTTCTTTCTTTCTTTGATTCATTCAGTCTGTGGTTTCTCTGTATTTCTTTGTTTTGCAGCTCCACACTGTTGAATGATGAACTGCTGTTAATTTTCACATTATACTGTATCATGGAGGTTGATGTCAGAGTGCACAGGTCTGCAGTTTAGGAACAACAACAGCCCACACACAGCAGAGAACATGGAAGAATGTGTGATATGTCAAGATGAGACAAGATGGGTTCAAACCTGTGACATGGACACCACTAAAACACATCAATATAAATATCAAAGTTCACCAAGTACATTTACTCAAGTACTGTACTTTAATACAATTATAAGGTATTTGTATCAGAGTACATGCATTTACTTTCTACTTCTACTCCAGGAGGGAAATATTGTACTTTTTATCCATTTATTTAACAGCTGTAGTTACTTTTCACATGAATATTTTAAACACAAACATGTGATCACTTTATAAAATATGACCAACTACAACATTAAACATAACATTTAATATAAACATTTTGTTTTGTTTATTCTCTTTCTGTGACTTTTTGGGGAAGACATCTCTTGATGTGTTCCTGAGGAAAGCCATGGAGAAATCTCTTGAAAGTAAAAATGGTCACCTGGACCTGTTTGTTCGCTTCCTTCATGGCCTCTCTCTGGAGTCCAACCAGAGACTCTTAGGAGGCCTGCTGGGTCAAACAGACAACAGTCCAGAAATCATCCAGAGAGCCATCAACAACCTGAAGAAGATGAACAGTGATGATATCTCTCCTGACAGAAGCATCAACATCTTCCACTGTCTGATGGAGATGAACGATCACTCAGTCCATCAGGAGATCCAAGAGTTCCTGAAGTCAGAGAACAGATCAGAGAAGAAACTCTCTGTGATCCACTGCTCAGCTCTGGCCTACATGCTGCAGATGTCAGAGGAGGTTCTGGATGAGTTGGACCTGAAGAAGTACAACACATCAGAGGAGGGACGACGGAGACTGATTCCAGCTGTGAGAAACTGCAGAAAGGCTGAGTAAGTCCAGATGTGATTATCAACATTATAAAGCAACATAAAGCTGAAGCCATCAGTATTAGAGTAAAGATACACACTTTACACACATGCACAATATAAAACTTCACACTCTAAAAGTTTTCTTAAACTAGTATTAAAGCTGCTGATTGAAATAATTCTGGATGTGTTAAACTACAAACGTCTACAAAAATCATTTTTGTGTTTATTGCTATCAAGTCAGTGAACACAAGTATCTTCTATCATCTTCTAACTGTCTTTGTTTGGCTGATGGAGGCTCAATTTACAGTAAGTCCTGGAAAACAACTTGAGTATTTATTTATTATGTCTACTGTGACAGCATTTTAACCGGCAACCGGCTTCTAGACGCCGTTCTTTGTTCAGGGGTTCGCTGTGGTCGTGACGCGCTCCAAAATAAAACAATCACTGCCTCTTTTGAGTTATATACGGCGTTTTATTTGCGTCTGGTTTTCAGTGTCCACAACCATTATCAAAAAGAAAAAAAAACAAAAAAAAACAAAAAGGAGAGCGGTCAAAAAACATTATGGCTCTCCCCTGTCTCATCTGAGACACCTGTGCCACTCTCCCCCTTTTGTCCTCATTTCCTGGGAGGCGGCATCACAACCATGAATAATCAAAACAGTTAAATGAAATTGTAAACTTCATCTAAACAGTTATGCTCCAGTTCAAATGATAATAATAATCAAACCAAATATGCAAAAATGGCTCTAATATCTACACTATGTTTTTATAATGTGTCTGTTATTGTTCTTTTTATATATACAGACACACAGACATGTAATATCTGATCTGTGATCTGCTGGAACTAACATCACTTGAAGTTTTCATTAAAACTTTCATGCAAGCATGGAGGCTATCCTCCCCTTTGAAAAGCAGGTCACCTTAATGTAAGAAATTATACTATAGTTATACTATTAATTAATGTGAGTCATTAAATTAAATTAATTTATGAGATGAAGAGCAGATAGAGTGACGTACGATGCATCAAAGACTGAGGTAAATACATGTGAGTGCAGTTCCAACCTGCAGTGATTTTACAGCTCATTGAACAACATGTTCAAATGAGGTTTAGCAGGTGATGCAACATGACAATCACAAAGTGGATTTTTAGAATAAAATGTCAGATTTTATTTGACTTTAAGTTTTATATTCTCTGTCATCACAGACTTTCTGGCTGTGGACTCTCAGAGACTCACTGTGAAGTCGTGGCCTCAGCTCTGAAGTCCAACCCCTCCCATCTGAGAGAGCTGGACCTGAGTGGAAACAGCCTGCAGGATTCAGGAGTGAAGACACTGTCTGCTGGACTGGAGAGTTCAAACTGTAGACTGGAGACTCTGAGGTCAGTTCATGTATTCTGCTCTTGTACATTTACATTTAGTCTTTTAGCAGATGTCTTTATCCAAAGCGACTAACAAAAAATGGAAACAGTCATGGTGCTAGTGCAAGTGCAAGTGCAAGTGCTACTATGACATGTTAGTGCAGCAATAAATACTGTGACAGTTGTAGAGGGGGATAGATGTCTCAGGTCCAGTTGTTGGTAGTGTTGCAGAGGAGGTCCTCTCTGAAGCTGGAGGTCTTCAGGAGGTTTGTGAAGGTAGAGTGGGACGCCCCTGATCTGGTAGGAACTGGTAGGACGTTCCACCAACGGGGAACAGCAGATAAAAGTTTAGAAGAAAAGTTTAAGAAAAATGATTGCCTTGCCTTGAGCGAACAGCTGACAGAGCCAGGCATCTTTCATTGGAGGAGCGCAACGGATGTGAGGTAACATATGCTTGTATAAGCGCATCCAAGTAGGTGGGTGCAGAACCGGAGACAACTTTGGAGGTGAGCATTAGCGATTTGAATTTAACGTGGGCTTGATGAGCAGTGGGTTAACATGTAACTGGTGTTAACTTGTGTTGGTTGTCGACCAGGCACGCTGCCTCATTCTAAATCATCTGAAGGGGTTTGCAGGCTGGGAGGCCCATCAGGAGGACATTACAGTAATCTAGTCGTGAGATGATCACAGCCTGTATCAAAAGCTGGGTAGCATGTTGTGTCAAGTAAGGCCTGATTTTTCTTATGAGGTGACATGATCAGAGAAGGTTAGTTGGTCATCAATCATGACCTCAAAGTTTCTCGCTACGCTGATGGGGGCGACAACATCGATTTTGATGTTGATGTCGTGGTGTATAGTAGGTTTGGCTGGGAGGACCAGCAGTTCAGTTTTTGAGAGGTGATGTGCCTTCATCCATGTGGAGATATCTGAGAGGCATTAAGAGACCCATGCAGAGACCGAGGGGTCATCAGGAGGAAATGACAGATAGAGCTGAGTGTCATCTGCATAGCAGTGATAGGAAAAGCCATGTTTGCGGATAATCGAACCCAGGGAGCCCTGGGGCACCCCTGTGGTGAGGTGATGAGATGTGGACGACTGTCCAAGCCAGGATACGCTGAATGAGCGCCCTGTCAGGTAGGATTCAAACCAGGAAAGAGCCGAGCAAGAGATGTCCATGTTTGAGAGAGTAGAGAGGAGGGTACAGGTTAACAGGCTGTGTCAAAGACAGATGATAAGTCAAGCAGAATAAGGACAGAGGACTGTGCTGCTGCTCTGGCTTCTTTTAAGGCTTCTGTCACAGACAACAGAGCAGTTTTGGTCGAGTGACCGCTCTTGAAACCAGATTGTACAGTGTATATGTCGTGACTTCTCCATGGCTGCCGAAGTCGGTCTGTGGATACTTGAAAAGAAAAGAGCTGCAACTCGTCTTGACGTGAATAATTAGGACTTTATTCAAAGAAACAAGTGAGTTTGGGATGCATCTCCTGATTGGATCCCTTCTGAATCTCCATGCCAAATTGTTGTCCAAATTGTTGTACCCTCTTCTCATGGGCTAGGTCTTATACTCACAGGAAAAATATGAATAAACATTCTGAAAATGTCCTTTTAAGGAACCAGCTTCCGTCATTGTCTTCCCTAACTTACTTTACCACATCTGTTTCATTACCAAGAGAGAGATGGCCAAAGGTCATCTCACAAACCCTATAATTCAGAGAGAGAAAGGTAAAAAGTTCAGCAGAACCTCTCACCATTTTCCCCAGAGAGATCATAAATACTACAGAATGCTTATTCTTCACTTAGAGAGAGGTCATAAATACTATCGAATGTCATTGCATTGAGAGAGGTCATTGCAAGTTCTTACAGACATGCACTTTATATTCAACTTTAACCTTAGGAGAGACCAATGAAATACTATGAAATGCTTATAAGAAAATACACTATATCTACCAAATTTAAATCCAGAACTGACATTTTAAATTTCTGTCAGTTCTCTTGTTTTCTGTTTGTCTGAGCACAAATCACAACAGCTCAGGAGTTATATGCTGCGAAATTAAAACAATATTTATGAATTGTATTATTTCATACACACTGAGTGTGAAGCATATTTCCAAATGCAGTATTATTGTGTCTGATCTGTCACCATCGACAGATGACACTTCAGCGTGTAATGATGTTTCCATTCAGGAAGTGATGTCACTTTGTGTTGTGACTCAACCAGTAAACAGGAGCATAAATAATTCACTATTGTTGTGTCTCGTCAAGTGTGTTAATTTTAGTCACGTTCATGTTCAGTGTTTTTTGTTTCAAACGCTTCATATTTTATTTTGTACACACCTTTTCCCTCTCGTTTCAGACCCTGACTTCCTCCCTTTGTGTGAGTTTTCCCGCCTTTGTAATTCTTTGCCCGGCCCCTGATTGGTTTCACCTGTTTTCACTCACCTCTTGTATAAATAGTCCTTGTCTCCCTTTGTCTTTGTCAGTTTGTCTTGTTCCGTTCCCAGAAGTGTACTGTCAAGTGTGTTCAGGTATTCTCATGTTTGGATGGAAGTTTGAGTTATTATTTTCCCCTAAAGAGCATGTTTGGTTGCGTTTATTATCCTCCTTGAGAGCGCCTTTTGTTTGTTTTTTGGATAAATAAATACTTTTTTGATTACATCGTCATCAGTCCCAGAGTCTTACATTTGAGTCCACCAGAACTGTGTCTGAGGTCATGATAACTATATTTGTACGGTGAGATACAAGGTTACATTTCAGATGAAGAGAACATTCATGTAAATTTGCACATTTGATCCAGTTCTAAAGATGATTGAGGATTGATTGAGTCTTTATTCTATAGAAAACATCTGTCTCAGAAATGTCTAATTTGATAATTATTCCACACTTGACTGAGATCACATGAAAGTCACTCTACTCATTTTAGAGAAAAGCTCATTGATTAGGACATAGTAATGTTGAGCTGCACATTTCAAACCTGAACACATCTGATTGGATCATAAATGGATTTTTATCAACATCATTTATTCTTTATTCAGATTGTGGGACTGCAGTTTGTCAGAGATCAGCTGTGCTTCTCTGGCCTCAGCTCTGAAGTCCAACCCCTCCCATCTGACACAGCTGGACCTGAGCAGAAACAACCTGCAGGATTCAGGAGTGAAGCTGCTGTGTGATCTTGTGGAGAGTCCACACTGCAGACTGAAGACTCTGAGGTCAGTAGAGGGTTGCAGTCAGTCCATGTTGGTCTCAGCAGTATTGTACTAAACACAGTTAGTATCAAAGCACAGATCCAGTATTTCCTGTAAACCTCCGACCTTCTCAGCGGCTGCTTTCCTCAGTGAAGCTGTGAGAGGAGAACGGTGACAGGCTTCAGGATTGGACAGAAAGACAGAGAGAGAGAGAACAGTCAGCCAATCAGATAATATTAATAATAATAGAAAATGTGCAGAGTCAACAGACTTGATGCAGGTCTGTGAGCTTCACTCCAACACGTTAACATGAGAGCTGAAAGGAAGCTGGCTACGCTACACAGCCGCTCCACTTGTGTCTGAACAGGACTGAAGTCCCTGCTGGTCTTTATACTGGATGTGCTGCATCACTGACTGACAGCTGATGAAGGGAGTCTCTGTAAACACTGATTCATGACTTCTGTTGTCTGTCTGCTTCTCTCATCAGATGGAAGTGATCTCTGTCAGAGTGTGAGTGGTGAGAAAGGTGTTTGTGTTGAGAGAGGATCAGCTGAGTCCTGATGATCCAGAGAGGTTGAAGCAGCAGCATCAGCTCTGACTGGGCCATGTTACTGGGAGGTGGAGTGGAGAGGAGAGCTTCATCCAGCAGAGACTGACGGAGGAATCACAACAAGTGGAGATGACTGTCAGTGCTGCAGTCTGAACTGCTCTGAGATCAGCTCCACTGTCAGACACAATGTCAAGTCCACCATCATCCCTGTGTGTTCCTCTGGATCATGTGACAGAGGATCATCAGTGGATCTGGACTGCTGCTCTGTCCGTCTTTCTTTCTTTGATTCATTCAGTCTGTGGTTTCTCTGTATTTCTTTGTTTTGCAGCTCCACACTGTTGAATGATGAACTGCTGTTAATTTTCACATTATACTGTATCATGGAGGTTGATGTCAGAGTGCACAGGTCTGCAGTTTAGGAACAACAACAGCCCACACACAGCAGAGAACATGGAAGAATGTGTGATATGTGATTTAACAACAGATGACAGCAGATCTGACTTCAGCTGGTAGTTTGTTGTTTTGGACCCCAGGTGGTGCTGCTGCATCAACAATCAGATGACACTCAAACATACAACAGTGTGTTTGAGTGTCATCTGTACTCAGACAGACGTCACACAGGGAGACAAGATGGGTTCAAACCTGTGACATGGACACCACTAAAACACATCAATATAAATATCAAAGTTCACCAAGTACATTTACTCAAGTACTGTACTTTAATACAATGATAAGGTATTTGTATCAGAGTACATGCATTTACTTTCTACTTCTACTCCAGGAGGGAAATATTGTACTTTTTACTCCATTTATTTAACAGCTGTAGTTACTTTTCACACGAATACTTTAAACACAAACATGTGATCACTTTATAAATATGACCAACTTCAACATTAAAGTTCTAACTTAGATAGATTCACCTTTGACTCACACTACATTATTGTTGCCTTGTCTATTTCATGCCATACTGATTATGTCTGTTACTATTTCACATGTTTAATATCTAATAAAATATCTAATATATTGATATAAAATATGCATTGTTTGTTTATTCTCTCTCTCACTGAGGTCACACGCTTAGTATTCAGAAAACCAACAGCTCTTTTAGAAAGTCACATCTGACAGTGTAAAAGTTTTGATATCTCACTGATGACTGATGTTGATGCTGCAGCAGGTTGAGCTAACAAATGGAGAATGAAGTGAGGACTAAAATAAGTAAAGATGCTCCGATCTGATGGATCAGTGGATCTGATATCAGCCAGATGTGACTGATCCACATTAAATACAGTTTCTTTGTCAACGTCATGATGAAACTCAGTGTTTGAACAGTTACATTCATTCAGCCACAACATCTCTGACCTCATGTTATCTTAAATAAATATGATCCTGATGACTTCCACACAGTTTGACACACGTTAAATTTGGGGAAACATCAGTTTAATTGTACGTTACATGAAGAATATTTTCTGTCAAACACACATCATCTGTGAAATCTTTAGAAACGTTTGATTTCAGTCTGATCTCAGCTCAACTTTCTGACCCACCACTGTTATTGGATATGACAGCTGTTATGGGTTCATCTGTGAACTTCAGACACATAGACACACAGGTAAACTCACCTGATTTCCTGTAAATGGAGAGGGGAGGAGCAACATTAACTAAATGACCCAACTTGATACAGGGGGTGCGGTCGAATAGTCAATTTTGCTCAGGAACCTTCCTAACTGAGTGAAATGACACGGAAGTATTACGTAGCCGCCATGATAAGAGCTGTTTGAATTCTCTAACTGTTAAGGAAAGGAGCTTCAATGCTTCCTTTGTTATCTTCTTTAGCATAGGATACACCGGACCATCCTTTAGGAAAGGAAAGGAGGTGACAGCCTGCAGCAGAGAGCGTGTGAATATGAACATACGTGTTGACGTGATGTCAAACTTTGATCATGAAGTGTGTTCTGTTGTTGACTGTGGAGCTGCGTTCACACACAGAGTACAAACTGTTTGTAACTGTGACATCCAGCGTCCTGCAGATCATCATGAAGTTACCGTTGCTGATTAATCATATATCTTTGCCATAACTTGCTAATATGTTTCTATATGAGTGGACAGGAGGGTGAGCGACCATACCAGCTAACAAACACTTCATCTGACTTCTGTGACAGGTGGACAATATTCATTTATTATTTGAACTCTGACGTTGGTGATGACGTCACATTTTTCACCGGGTTGTCCACGTTTATATTTCCTGCATGAAACAACACGGTCAGAGCGCGCGGGGAGTATCTAGGAAGTATCTCAGATGAGCGTTTTGTAGTCCATCTTCTGGACTTTGTAGTTTTACCACAGATCACGTCGATAACATTCATGACGTAGTCTAGTGTAAGAGCAGTCGTCTTCTCCTAACTCCTTATGACCTCTCCTTCTCATCTTACCTCGTGACGTTTTCTATCGAGGTCAAGGAAAGGTGGTTAGGAAAGGACTTAGGAGCGGATTTTTTGACTATTCGACCACAGCCAGGAAGTCTGTTCAGTCTTCATTTAAAGTGCACAGAGCAGACGGAGGAGAAGTGATGCTGAGTCAGGGTGAGTGTTAATCCAACATGTTTAACATCAGCTGGTGCAGCCCGGTGTTCCGGTGAAGGATGCTGTGTGCTGCCGGTAGGTCTCAGACTGTGTTACATGCCCGGAGAGTTCTCCCACGCCATTGTTGTTTGTGTTTACGTCCCTCCGCGTGCACACGCCGAGACCGCATGTGACGTCATCCCCTCCACCACACAGAGGCTGCACACACACACACACACACACACACCCAGACGCCTTCATCGCCATCTCTGGGGGGTTTTAACCACGTCACACTGGACTCCACACTACCAGACTTTCACCAGTTTGTAAGCTGCCCCACCAGGAAGAACAGGACGTTAGACCTCCTGTATATGCCAACGTGAGGGAAGCTTACACTGCCACTCCTCTGCCCCCCACTGGGGAAGTCTGACCATGACCTGGTCCTGCTCACACCACACTACAGGCCAAAGATCCAGAGACAGTCCACAACCACACGCTCCTTCAGGAAGTGGTCTCCTGAGGCAGTGGAGGCTCTGAGGGACTGCTTTGAACCTACTGACTAGGACGCACATGGTGAGGACATCGAGGGGGGTCACCCACTGCACCACTGACTACCTGAACTTCTGTATGGATGTTATGGTTCCTATTAAAACTGTACGCTGCTTCCCCAACAACAACCCTGGATCACCAGTGATGTCAAGGACATCCTTAACAGGAAGAAGAGAGCATTCAAGGACGGTGACGGAGACGAGCTGAAGCGCGTACAGAGGGAACTCAAGGTCCAGCTGAGAGAGGCAAAGGACGAGTACAGAAGGAAGGTGGAACAGAAGCTGCAGCAGAACAACATGAGGGAGGTCTGGGATGGCAGGAAGACCATCACAGGCTGCAAGAAGAAGGGCAGCAGCACAGAAGAGGGGGATGCTGGGAGAGCAAACCAGCTAAACCTGTTTTTAACAGGTTTGATACTCCAGCTCTGACAGACAGTGACTGCCCACTTCACACCCCCATCACGTCCATCATCACCTCAGTGCAAATGTTCAATTTTCTCTGCAAATGTTTAATTATAAGTTTCTTTTCCTCTGCACATTTGTAATTCCTCTGTACAATATTTAAATTTAGATTATCTCAGGTCATTTTTAACGTATGGTCACTGTGTTATAGGTCAGTCCTAATGCATGTTCTAATGTTTGTTCAATGTATGTTTGCATGCTGCTACTGGATGCTTGAATTTCCTTCGGGATCATTAAAGTATCCATCCATCTCATTAAACCTGCTGAAAACAAGCAGAGAGTAAAGAGAAGTGACCAGGTGAAAATATGACTGTTTTATTATACTGTGTGTGTGTGTGTGTGTGTGTGTATTTAAAACGTCTGTTCTGGTGTTTGGTGTCAGGACGTCCTGAAGGATCCGGTCTCTACCAGCTGTGGACACTGGTTCTGCAGACACTGCATCACCTCATACTGGGACCAGTCTGCTTCATCAGGAGACTCCTCCTGTCCCCAGTGTGGAGAAAGATCCAGAACAAGACGTGGACTGCAGACAGCCAGTCAGACCAGCACTGTACAAAGTAAGACTGTCCATCTTTAAAATGTAACCTGCTGCATTTCATCACATTATGTTTATTTAGAGACTTACAATTGATACAAGAGTATCAAGTGGATGGGCTGCAATGTAAATCTGGTTCCTGCAGTCACAGCTACATGAATGACTAACTGAGCTCACGGTCATTTAGAGGAGCCAACCTGAGATGGTCTCCTCCTTCAAAGCAAAGCCACACTTTGAGCTGATGTGATTATCAACATTATAAAGAGGAAGCATGGAGACTATCCTCCCTCTTGAAGAGAAACAGAACATCTCCTCTCTGTCCTCATTGAATTAAAGGTCCAATCTAGTGTTTCCACCTTTTTCCTACAATCATCTTTAATGTGAGAAACACACAAACACATGACTGAGGTAAATCCATGTGAGTGCAGCTCCAGCCTGCAGTGATTTTACAGCTCATTGAACAACATGTTCAAATAAAGTTGAACAAACACAAATCACAGCAGCCTGTTCATCAGAATATGACACATGTTTACATTACAGTCATTTGACAGACACTTTGTCTAAAGTTACAGTTTGCTAAAGACGCTCATGTTGATGTGCTTTGTGATGTAAAGAGTCGATTTTTAAAATGAAATGTCAGATTTTATTTGACTTTAGTTTTATATTCTCTGTCTTCACAGACTTTCTGACTGTGGACTCTCAGAGACTCACTGTGAAGTCGTGGCCTCAGCTCTGAAGTCCAACCCCTCCCATCTGACACACCTGGACCTGAGTAAAAACTACCTGTATGATTCAGGAGTGAAGACACTGTCTGCTGGGCTGAAGAGTCCACACTGCAGTCTGCAGACTCTGGGGTCAGTAGAGGGTTGCAGTCAGTCCATGTTGGTCTCAGCAGTATTGTACTAAACACAGTTAGTATCAAAGCACAGATCCAGTATTTCCTGTAAACCTCCGACCTTCTCAGCGGCTGCTTTCCTCAGTGAAGCTGTGAGAGGAGAACGGTGACAGGCTTCAGGATTGGACAGAAAGACAGAGAGAGAGAGAACAGTCAGCCAATCAGATGAGCCAGAAGCTCGTTGTGATCATGTGTTTTTGGTTGATGTGAAGACGACTGTTGTTGTTGTGTTCATGTCTACAGGAAATAAAGCTGATTACAGCTGACAGCATTACAAGATGTACAGAGACAGTGGTCCTCATTCATCAAACTGACGGACAATAATAACAATAACAATAATAATAATAATAATATATTAGAGCTATTTCATTAGGTCCTACACCACTTGTATGTGTACATAAGAAGGGAGGGAGTCTCTGTAAACACTGATTCATGACTTCTGTTGTCTGTTTCTTCTCTCATCAGATGGAAGACCTGGTCTGAGAATGAGGATGAATATGGGTCTGGGTCTGGGTTTGGGTATGAGTCTGAGTATGACTCTGAGTATGAGTATGAGAATGAGTATGACTATGGGTATGGGAATGATTATGAGTCTGAGCCTGAGTTCAGCATTACCTCTGACTCGCCCATGTTACTGTGATGTGGAGTGGAGAGGAGAGCTTCATCCAGCAGAGACTGACGGAGGAATCACAACAAGTGGAGATGACTGTCAGTGCTGCAGTCTGAACTGCTCTGAGATCAGCTCCACTGTCAGACACAATGTCAAGTCCACCATCATCCCTGTGTGTTCCTCTGGATCATGTGACAGAGGATCATCAGTGGATCTGGACTGCTGCTCTGTCCGTCTTTCTTTCTTTGATTCATTCAGTCTGTGGTTTCTCTGTATTTCTTTGTTTTGCAGCTCCACACTGTTGAATGATGAACTGCTGTTAATTTTCACATTATACTGTATCATGGAGGTTGATGTCAGAGTGCACAGGTCTGCAGTTTAGGAACAACAACAGCCCACACACAGCAGAGAACATGGAAGAATGTGTGATATGTGATTTAACAACAGATGACAGCAGATCTGACTTCAGCTGGTAGTTTGTTGTTTTGGACCCCAGGTGGTGCTGCTGCATCAACAATCAGATGACACTCAAACATACAACAGTGTGTTTGAGTGTCATCTGTACTCAGACAGACGTCACACAGGGAGACAAGATGGGTTCAAACCTGTGACATGGACACCACTAAAACACATCAATATAAATATCAGAGTTCACCAAGTACATTTACTCAAGTACTGTACTTTAATACAATTATAAGGTATTTGTATCAGAGTACATGCATTTACTTTCTACTTCTACTCCAGGAGGGAAATATTGTACTTTTTACTGCATTTATTTAACAGCTGTAGTTACTTTTCACATGAATATTTTAAACATTCACCTTTGACATGAATGACTAGCAGTGACTGTTATTTGTCTGTTTAGGGACCGCTGCATGTTTCTTCATCCTCTGTGTGCAGTATATCAGCAGTAGTAAAATATATATGAGCCTTTCTGAGAAGCTTTCTGACTCTGTTAACACTGTATTCTCTCATTTATTCATCTTTGTACTGATACTCTATACTACATTATTGTTGCCTTGTCTATTTCATGCCATACTGATTATGTCTGTTACTATTTCACATGTTTAATATCTGATATAATATCTAATATATTGATATAAAACATGCATTTTGTTTGTTTATTCTCTTTCTGCAGTAACCACACATACACACATATGGAGAGTGAGTGAGTCTCTGTGACTCCTGAACTCCAACATGTAGGTCATATAATCATAGAGATGTTTTTATTGTGTCACAGCTGTGTTTATGAGGGGAGAGCATTTTGCTGCTATAGTCCGTTGAGGTGGAGCTCTTCTTTTTATTTCCCTTTATCAGGTGCAGTCATATACATTCACATATTCACAGATGCAGCACAGGTGTAAATGGGGTAGAGGTAGTCCATGGATTTTGGCATCCCATCAATGTCCAGACAGAGTCCATATTTGAAAGTGGGCAGTGGTATTCATTCACTGAGCGAGAAAATGAATATACAATATACAAACATTCATTATTCATATTTGAATGGCAGGGGAGGAAAAAAACAAAAACACGGTGTGTGTGTGTGTGTGTGTGTGTGTGTGTGTGTGTGTGTGTGTGTTATGAGCTGGATTCATTAACCAATCACCTTCATTCCTGTTCTCAGTGTACATCCATAGATCATAGATTTAGTTCAAACTTAAACCAAACAGATTATTCACATCATTTAAACATCAAAACTCATTTTAATTCAGTTTGTTCAAGCTGAGAGAGAGAAGCTCATGAACAGGCAACATAACAGAGAGGGGAGGAGCAACATGAACCAGGTGATCCAGGTTGATAAGGACAGGTAGGAAAGCTCAGAGTGCAATAGTTCAGTTTGTTCAGTCTCCATTTTAATTCCACAGAGCAGACGGAGGAAAAGTGATTCTGAGTCAGGGTGAGTGTTAATCCAACATTTTATTATTTTACTGTCAAAGTCTCTGAGTCAGTTTTCTCTCTGTGGACTGTAGAGGAAAGAAATGTTTGAATGAACTCAACAGTTTGATTCATCTGTCCACACAAAGTCTGTTTGGCTGAATAATTCACATTAAACCTGCTGAAACCAAGAAAACAAGCAGAGATTAAAGAAAAGTGAAAATATGACTGTTATCACACTATATTGTCTGTGTGTGTGTGTGTGTGTGTGTGTGTGTGTGAGTGAGAGAGAGAGAGAGAGAGGGGGAAGAGGAAAAGTCTCCTTGACTCTTGAACACCAACATGTAGGTCATATAATGATAAAGATGTTTTATTGTGTCACAGCGATGTTGTCGTGTCATTATAAATGTTTATGAGGGGAGAGGATTTTACTGCTATAGTCTGTTGACGTGAAGCTCATTTTGAACTATGTTGTACTTGAATGCAACTCAGATTATGAATTAATCTGCTTGTTATTTTCTCCATGATTGATTAGTTTGTAAAAATTCTGAAAATAGTGAGAAATGCTGACACAGTTACCCAGAGTTCAAAGTGTCTTCTCAGCGTTTGTCTTGTTCAACCAACAGTCCAAACCTCGACATGATAACAAAGAGTTAAAAAGGACTTAAACAAATGTATTTAGAGAGACTTCCAGTGTTTTAGAAAGGACAGATTTGTTCATCACCTGTCCACAATAAACACAGCTGCAGGAGGTTGTGTTGCTCCTGCTCCTCTTCAGTATCACAGCGAGGGCAGGAGAGAAGCTTTACCGACTGATTTCATGAGCTGAAATGGTTCCCTGTGAGGCAGTTTGCTCCTGATAAACACCAGAGTGACGCTCCTCGGTGAAGATTAACAAGACTCAAAATATTTTCAGGCAACAGAATGATTAAAATCTTCAGTTTAATGTATTCAAAGTAGTAGTACTGTAAAAGTATTGTGTATTTGTATGTAAATCAGATTATCATAGTGGAGCAAAGTATCTCAGTGTTATACTTAAGGTACAGTGCTTCAGGAAATGTACTTAGTGACTTCCACTGCTGGTGTTTTCAGACTTGACACATGACTGAACTGTGACTGGATATGAGACTGTCTGTGCACAGAGAGAAGAGTCAGTGTGGACAGGACACAGTCCTGGAGGACTCCTGTGCTGACATGAAAGCTTGTTCACCTTAACTCACTGTCTCCTGTCACAGAAAGATCCAGATCCAGTAGATCATGAAGGAGCTGATGTCCAACTGTGTTTGTGTTCCCTATAAGTCTGTAAAAGAAAACATTTAGTTACATTAGTTTGAAGAACTTTAGTTCAAACTTCAACACAACAGATTATTTACATCATTTAAACATCAAAACTCATTTTAATTCTGAGAGAGACACTCATGAACGGGCAACATAATGGAGAGGGGAGGAGCAACATGAACCGGATGATCTATGTTGATAAGATCAGGGAGGGAACCTGGAAGTGAAAGAGTTCAGTTTGTTTGGACTACATTTAAAGGTCACAGAGCAGACGGAGGAAAAGTGATTCTGAGTCAGGGTGAGTGTTAATCCAACATTTTCATTATTTTACTGTCAAAGTCTCTGAGTCAGTTTTCTCTCTGTGGACTGTAGAGGAAAGAAATGTTGGAATGAACTCAACAGTTTGATTCATCTGTCCACACAAAGTCTGTTTGTGTTCATACGCAGTTTGCGTATGTTACTTCCTGTTCTCTCCATTTTGTTTGTCACTCTTGAACAAACTTGTTTCTTGTTTCTTGTGTTCTGAGCTCACAGTCAGTGTTACTGTTTCACCTCTCAGGCTGACTGAAGTCCAGAAGATGGATGTTTGTGTGGAGGAAGAGGAGGACAGAGCAGAGTCTCCAGGATCCAGCTGTCTGTCTATGAAGAGTGACCGGTCCAAAGGTCTCTCTATTAACTTCAGTGATGAACCTGGACCCTCAGACACAAAGTAAGAGAACTGATACTAACTCATTTATTTGACTCATTTTCAGTTCCCTCTGCTGATGTCATGTTTTCTCTTGATTTTGTGTTTATGTATTAAATCAAACTCAGTCAACTCAGACAGCCAATCAAATCAAGCAAGAGGCGGGCTTTACTACTTTGCCACTTCTGTTTTGATGCTGGTAGATGTGACAGGAAGAGTGGGACTATTTAATTTCATTATTTATTTTTTTATTCATCGTGGTGATTTTTGATGTTAGTTTTCAGTTTTCTGCTTTATTAGGTGTTACC
This sequence comes from Argyrosomus regius, assembly GCA_946959425.1. Taxonomy (NCBI): domain Eukaryota; kingdom Metazoa; phylum Chordata; class Actinopteri; family Sciaenidae; genus Argyrosomus; species Argyrosomus regius. The sequence continues at coordinate 17,442 of CAMPSB010000555.1, read as the reverse complement.
TTAGAAAACAAAGATCCAGATCCAGTAGATCATGAAGGAGCTGATGTCCAACTGTGTTTGTGTTCCCTATAAGTCTGTAAAAGAAAACATTTAGTTAAATAATAACAGGGAGGAAACCTCAAAGAGGAAGTGTTCAGTTTGTTCAGTCTCCATTTTAATTCCACAGAGCAGAGTCTCCAGGATCCAGCTGTCTGTCTATGAAGAGTGACCGGTCCAAAGGTCTTTCTATAAACTTCAGTGATGAACCTGGACCCTCAGACACAAAGTAAGAGAACTGGTTAAGAAGATGACGAAAAGACATGTATTCATGACAGTGTCGTCCAAATCTTGATATTTGTCACCAACAGTCAACAAATCATTTGAGTGATAAAGAAATGTCTTCACAGAGAGAGGAAGAGGAGTCATGTTCCTGTGGAGGAGCAGCCGTCCTGCTGTGTTTGGTGTCAGGACGTCCTGAAGGATCCGGTCTCTACCAGCTGTGGACACTGGTTCTGCAGACACTGCATCACCTCATACTGGGACCAGTCTGCTTCATCAGGAGACTCCTCCTGTCCCCAGTGTGGGAAAAGATCCAGAACAAGACGTGGACTGCAGACAGCCAGTCAGACCAGCACTGTACAAAGTAAGACTGTCCATCTTTAAAATGTAACCTGCTGCATTACATTATGTTTATTTAGAGACTTACAATAAGTTCATTCAGCCATGTGGAAACAAGCCAAACACTGAAAAATCATCAAAGTACATCAACTTCATCAAATAAGCTGAACAGCTTCAAGTGCTACATTTTAATTTTTGAGTTTTCATACAGATGACATGTACAGTTTCTTGTTCCACTATCATGGATCCAGGACTTGTTGGTGCTATATTATTTGATTAGTGGATCAGTTTAAATATTACAGGGAAGAAGGAACAGCCACAGTGGGTTTCTGTGTATATTCTTATATTGATCGCTTTTATTGGTGATAGAAAATAATCACAGATTTGTTTTGTCTCCAACATTTTCTGTTTCAGTGAGTGGTGGTCTGCAGGAGGTTTTAGATGAACATAAGATCAGTCTGAAGACGAGATGTGAACGTGTGACTGAAGGAAGTGATGAAACAGGAAGTGGAACCCTCCTCAACAGGATCTACACTGAGCTCTACATCACAGAGGGACAGAGTGAAGAGGTTAATACCCAACATGAGGTGAGGCAGCTTGAGACAGCTTCCAAGAAGAAGGAGACCCTCCATGACACTCCGATCAAATGCCACGACATCTTTAAAGCCTTACCTGACCAACAGAGACACATCAGAGTCGTTCTGACCAACGGCGTCGCTGGCGTTGGAAAAACCTTCTCAGTGCTGAAGTTCACTCTGGACTGGGCAGAGGGCTCGGAGAACCAAGATGTCAGTCTGGTGGTTCTGCTCTCGTTCAGGGAGCTGAACTTGATCAAAGATGAGCGGTTCAGTCTTCTCACGCTGCTCCATGTTTTCCATCCAACATTACAGAAGGTCACAGCAGAGAAGCTCGCTGTCTGTAAACTTCTGTTCATCTTTGACGGCCTGGATGAAAGCAGACTTTCACTGGATCTCAACAACAAAGAGGTCGTGTCTGATGTCACACAGGAGTCATCAGTCAGCGTGCTGTTGACAAGCCTCATCAAGGGGAATCTGCTTCCCTCGGCTCTCATCTGGATAACTTCCAGACCTGCAGCAGCCAATCAGATCCCTCCTTCATGTGTTGACAGGGTAACAGAAGTACGAGGCTTCACTGACGCTCAGAAGGAGGAGTACTTCAGGAGGAGAGTCAGTGATGAAGATCTGTCCAGCAGAATCACCTCACACATCAAGACCTCCAGGAGCCTCCACATCATGTGTCTGATCCCAGTCTTCTGCTGGATCACTGCTACAGTTTTGGACCACATGTTGACCACAGACCAGAGAGGAGAGCTGCCCAAGACCCTGACTGACCTGTACTCACACTTCCTGCTGGTTCAGACAAAGAGGAAGAAGAAGAAGTACGATGAAGGACATGAGACGAGTCCACAGGAGCTGATGGAGGCTGACAGAGAAGTTCTTCTGAAGCTGGGGAGGCTGGCGTATGAACAGCTGGAGAAAGGAAACATCATGTTCTACCAAGAAGACCTGGAGCAGTGTGGTCTGGATGTCACAGAGGCCTCGGTGTACTCAGGAGTTTGTACAAAGATCTTCAAAAGAGAGAGTGTGATCTTCCAGAAAACAGTCTACTGCTTTGTTCATCTGAGCGTTCAGGAGTTTCTGGCTGCAGTCTATGTGTTCTACTGTTACACCAATGAGAACACAAAGGTACTGGAGGACTTCCTGGGGAATATATCTCTTGATGTCCTCCTAATTAAAGCCATGGAGAAATCTCTTGAAAGTAAAAATGGTCACCTTGACCTGTTTGTTCGCTTCCTTCATGGCCTCTCTCTGGAGTCCAACGAGAGACTCTTAGGAGGCCTGCTGGGTCGGACAGACAACAGTCCAGAAATCATCCAGAGAGCCATCAACAACCTGAAGGAGATGAACAGTGATGATATCTCTCCTGACAGAAGCATCAACATCTTCCACTGTCTGATGGAGATGAACGATGACTCAGTCCATCAGGAGATCCAAGAGTTCCTGAAGTCAGAGAACAGATCAGAGAAGAAACTCTCTGAGATCCACTGCTCAGCTCTGGCCTACATGCTGCAGATGTCAGAGGAGGTTCTGGATGAGTTGGACCTGAAGAAGTACAACACATCAGAGGAGGGACGACGGAGACTGATTCCAGCTGTGAGGAACTGCAGAAAGGCTGAGTAAGTCCAGATGTTATTATCAACATTATAAAGCAACATAAAGCTGGAGCCATCAGTATTAGAGTAAAGACACACACTTTACACACATGCACAATATAAAAGGTCCACTCTATAAAGGTTTTCTTAAACTAGTATTAAAGCTGCTGATTGAAATAATTCTAGATGCGTTAAACTCCAAACGTCAAGTGATCAAGTCAGTGAACACAAGTATCTTCTATCATCTTCTAACTGTCTTTGTTTGGCTGATGGAGGCTTGACACAAATCCAGCATAAAAAGACTGAAGAGACCAGCTGAGCTACAGAAACTCATGTTGATGTGCTTTGTGATGTAAAGAGTCGATTTTATAATAAAATGTCAGATTTTATTTGACTTTAAGTTTTATATTCTCTGTCATCACAGACTTTCTTGCTGTGGACTCTCAGAGACTCACTGTGAAGTCGTGGCCTCAGCTCTGAAGTCCAACCCCTCCCATCTGACAGAGCTGGACATGAGTGGAAACAGGAACCTGAAAGATTCAGGAGGGAAGCTGTCTGCTGGATTGGAGAGTCCAAACTGTAGACTGCAGACTCTGAGGTCAGTTCATGTATTCTGCTCTTGTACATTTACATTCAGTAATTTTGCAGACACTTTTATCCAAAGCGACTTACAAAAAATGGAAACAATCATGGTAAAGTGCTACAATGACATGTTAGTGCAGCAATAAATACTGTGACAGTACTAGAGGGGGAAAGATTTATCATGTCCAGTTGTTGATAGTGTTGGAGAGGTGAAGAGCTGGGTCTTCAGGAGGTTTTTGAAGGTAGAGAGGGTTGCCCGTTGGCAGTATGTTCCACCAATGGGGAACAACAGATGAGAAAAGTTTAAGAAAATTGATTGCCCAACGGATGTGACGTAACATATGCCTGATGAGCAGCGGGGTAACGTGTGCCTTTTTTGGGTCGATTGAAGACCATGTGAGCCGCCACATTCTGGATCATCTGGAGAGGTTTTACCATGCAGGCTGGAAGGTCTGTCAGGAGGACGGTAAACTAATCAAGCTGTGAGATGATCACAGTCTGTATCAAAGGTGAGAGGTGATGTGCCTTCATCCATGTGGAGAAGAGGCATTTAGAGACCCATGCAGAGACCGAGGGGTCCTCAGGAGGAAATGACAGATAGAGCTGAGTGTCATCTGCATAGCAGTGATAGGAAAAGCCATGTGAGTGGATAATTGGACTCAGGGAGGTGGTGTAGATAGCAAATAGAAGGGGCCCCAGCACTGAGCCCTGGGGCACTCCTGTGGTGAGGTGATGAGATGTGGACGACTGTCCAAGCCAGGATACACTGAATGAGAGCCCTGTCAGGTAGGATTCAAGCCAGCAAAGAGCCGAGCCAGAGATGTCCATGTTTGAGAGAGTAGAGAGGAGGGTACAGGTTAACAGGCTGTGTCAAAGACAGATGATAAGTCAAGTAGAATAAGGACAGAGGACTGTGCTGCTGCTCTGTCTTCTTTTAAGGCTTCTGTCACAGACAACAGAGCAGTTTTGGTCGAGTGACCGCTCTTGAAACCAGATTGCACAGTGTATATCTACCAAATTTAAATCTGGATCTTTCAGTTCTCTTGTTTTCTGTGTTTGTCTGAGCACAAATCACAACAGCTCAGGAGTTATTGTTTCATATTCTGCGATTATTGTATTATTTCATACACACTGAGGGTGAAGCATATTTCCAAATGCAGTGTTATCGTGTCTGATCTGTCACCATCAACAGGCGAAACTTCAACGTGTAATGATGTTTCCATTCAGGAAGTGATGTCACTTTGTGTTGTGACTCAGCCAGTAAACAGGAGCATAAATAATTCACTATATTTGTACGGGGAGGTACAAGGTTACATTTCAGATGAAGACAACATTCATGTCACTTTGCACATTTGATCCAGTTCTAAAGATGATTGTGAATACAATTCACATTATTCATTTAATAAAGTCTTATTTGTTTATTTCATGTTGGCCCTTTTGAAATTCTACAGAAAACATCTGTCTGATTTGATAATTATTCCAGACTTGACTGAGATCAGCAGCATGTTATTAATCTGTGTTGACATGAATGGTTGTCTGAATGTTGTGCTGACGTTTGGATGATGTCTGTAGAAGGCTGACATTATGATGATCCACAATAACACAATGACAAAGTCACTCTACTCATTTTAGAGAAAAGCTCATTGATTAGGACATAGTAATGTTGAGCTGCACATTTCAAACCTGAACACATCTGATTGGATTATAAATGGATTTTTATCAACATCATTTTTTCTTTATTCAGATTGTGGGACTGCAGTTTGTCAGAGATCAGCTGTGCTTCTCTGGCCTCAGCTCTGAAGTCCAACCCCTCCCATCTGAGAGTGTTGGACCTGGGTGGAAACCACAGGATGCAGGATTCAGGAGTGAAGCTGCTATGTGATTTTCTGGAGAGTCTACACTGTAGACTGAAGGCTCTGAGGTCAGTTCACTGACTCACACACACACACAGCATGTTATTAATCTGTGTTGACATGAATGGTTGTATGAATGTTGTGCGGACGTTTGGATGATGTCTGTAGAAGGCTGACATTATGATGATCCACAATAACACAATGACAAAGTCACTCTACTCATTTTAGAGAAAAGCTCATTGATTAGGACATAGTAATGTTGAACTGCACATTTCAAACGTGAATATAACAAGACTGGATAATTCACTGTGAACCTCTTCCATTCTGGATTTTCATCTTATATTCACATCATGTTTTCTTTAAATAAATGATAATAAAAATACAATAAATGAATTGATTACAGATGTCAGACAGTAACAAATATATTCGATTCTCTCTTTGTCACTTTTTGTATTTGACAGTTGTGAAGCTGCATCCTGTTGGGTTCAGGTGTTTGGAGTTTCCATTTTCTAAACTTCTACTTTCTAAACCTTCTTCAGCTCTGAACAGATTATTAAACACTGAATGATTTCAAGCAGGGACATTGTCTTCTAAAGTTACATCATTTATTCTTTATTCAGACTGGGGAGCTGCAGTTTGTCAGAGATCAGCTGTGCTTCTTTGGCCTCAGCTCTGAAGTCCAACCCCTCCCATCTGACAGAGCTGGACCTGAGCAGAAACAAGCTGCAGGATTCAGGAGTGAAGCTGCTGTGTGATTTTCTGGAGAGTCCACACTGCAGACTGAAGACTCTGGGGTCAGACACCATTTTTTACTTCTGTGCTGAGATTAATATGATGTGAAAGTTGTGGTGACACTAAACTGCAGACATCAAGCTGATATTACACTGATCCACACTGAGTATCTGAATGCTAAAGTCTATTTTCTTCTTCTGTGGTTTAGTCCATTGACTGTGGCAGAGCAATGTTGAGCTGCACATTTCAGACCTGAATATAACAAGAAAAATTTACACTGGATAATTCACTGTGAACCTCTTCAACTCTGGATTTCCCCAAAATTCATCCTGACATATTTGTCATCTTTGTAAACTTTGGGATCTTGAGTTGAATCTTAAATTAATTTGTAATTGTAATTGTATAGATGGAGCCACTGGTGGAGCTGCAGAGTTTAAGGGGTGAAGTCACTCTGTCTTTATTGAAGTAGCAGCATGTTGTCATTAATATTAATGAGAGCTCTTTGTCACTTTTTGTATTTGACGGTTGTGAAGCTGCATCCTGTTGGGTTCAGGTGTTTGGAGTTTCCATTTTCTAAACTTCTACTTTCTAAACCTTCTTCAGCTCTGAACAGATTATTAAACATTGAATGATTTCAAGCAGGAACATTGTCTTCTAAAGTTACATCATTTATTCTTTATTCAGATTGGAGGACTGCAGGTTGTCAGAGATCAGCTGTGCTTCTCTGGCCTCAGCTCTGAAGTCCAACCCCTCCCATCTGACAGAGCTGGACCTAAGTGAAAACAACTACCTGCAGGATTCAGGAGTGAAGCTGCTGTGTGATTTTCTGAAGAGTCCACACTGCAGACTGAAGACTCTGAGGTCAGTTCACTGACTCTCTGTTACTATTGTAGATCTGATGTTTAATTAACAGTTGAAGCTAATTTATGTTCAGACATAACTTACATCCATAAAGCTGTAAATTTCTTTTGTTCATATTTTCATGTTTGTTGTATTAAATTTAGTCTGCAGTCACAAAGACTTTTGTTTCTTAAAGAAACTGTAGAAAATGTCCTCTGTTAGTGGTTAAAGTCAATGAATGTTTCTAATTGTTGGTAAATGGTCACATCTGTATACAGAAGATCCTCTGAACTCAGATTTGTTTGAAATGATCAAGTTTACTTGTTGAAGTAGAAATATTTCTTTGGTTTCTGTTGATTTCAACACACACACACACACACACACACACACACACACACACACACACACACACACACACAGCATGTTATTAATCTGTGTTGACATGAATGGTTGTCTGAATGTTGTGCTGACGTTTGGATGATGTCTGTAGAAGGCTGACATTATGATGATCCACAATAACACAATGACAAAGTCACTCTAGTCATTTTAGAGAAAAGCTCATTGATTAGGACATAGTAATGTTGAGCTGCACATTTCAAACCTGAACACATCTAATTGGATTATAAATGGATTTTTATCAACATCATTTATTCTTTATTCAGATTGAGTTGGTGCAGGTTGTCAGAGATCAGCTGTGCTTCTCTGGCCTCAGCTCTGAAGTCCAACCCCTCCCATCTGACAGAGCTGGACCTGAGCAGAAACAACCTGCAGGATTCAGGAGTGAAGCCTCTGTCTGATCTTGTGGAGAGTCCACACTGCAGTCTGCAGACTCTGAGGTCAGTAGAGGGTTGCAGTCAGTCCATGTTGGTCTCAGCAGTATTGTACTAAACACAGTTAGTATCAAAGCACAGATCCAGTATTTCCTGTAAACCTCCGACCTTCTCAGCGGCTGCTTTCCTCAGTGAAGCTGTGAGAGGAGAACGGTGACAGGCTTCAGGATTGGACAGAAAGACAGAGAGAGAGAGAACAGTCAGCCAATCAGATGAGCCAGAAGCTCGTTGTGATCATGTGTTTTTGGTTGATGTGAAGACGACTGTTGTTGTTGTGTTCATGTCTACAGGAAATAAAGCTGATTACAGCTGACAGCATTACAAGATGTACAGAGACAGTGGTCCTCATTCATCAGATCTGATCTCAAAGTGTTTGTTCTCTCATTTCAACACTAAAGAAGTGATCAGTTCATCTTTGTCACAGCTCTCAGATCAGTCTGACTGAAGCCTGCAAAGAACCATCATTACATTTAGTGACCATGTGGTCTTTGTACAGAGCAGAACCTCTGCTGAAGTCCAGTAACCACAGCTTCAGTCTTTGTCTGAACATGTAGGACCTTTAACATCATATATTTATCTGTCCATGTGTCTTTAGTTTAGTCCAAATGTTTTTAGAGCAGACTCCATATTTACATGTTTGATGCGTTCAGGGACTGTCAGCACTTTATTTCCACTGTGTACTTGAGTGAAATGTGCAGAGTCAGCAGACTTGATGCTCAAAGTCTCTGCAGGTCTGTGAGCTTCACTCCAACACGTTAACATGAGAGCTGAAAGGAAGCTGGCTACGCTACACAGCCGCTCCACTTGTGTCTGAATAGGACTGAAGTCCCTGCTGGTCTTTATACTGGATGTGCTGCATCACTGACTGACAGCTGATGAAGGGAGTCTGTGTAAACACTGATTCATGACTTTTGTTGTCTGTCTTCTTCTCTCATCAGATGGAAGTGGTCTCTGTCAGAGTGTGAGTGATGAGAAAGGTGTTTGTGTTGAGAGAGGATCAGCTGAGTCCTGATGATCCAGAGAGGTTGAAGCAGCAGCATCAGCTCTGACTGGGCCATGTTACTGGGAGGTGGAGTGGAGAGGGAGAGCTTCATCCAGCAGAGACTGACGGAGGAATCACAACAAGTGGAGATGACTGTCAGTGCTGCAGTCTGAACTGCTCTGAGATCAGCTCCACTGTCAGACACAATGTCAAGTCCACCATCATCATGTGTGTTCCTCTGGATCATGTGACAGAGGATCATCAGTGGATCTGGACTGCTGCTCTGTCCGTCTTTCTTTCTTTGATTCATTCAGTCTGTGGTTTCTCTGTATTTCTTTGTTTTGCAGCTCTACACTGTTGAATGATGAACTGCTGTTAATTTTCACATTATACTGTATCATGGAGGTTGATGTCAGAGTGCACAGGTCTGCAGTTTAGGAACAACAACAGCCCACACACAGCAGAGAACATGGAAGAATGTGTGATATGTGATTTAACAACAGATGACAGCAGATCTGACTTCAGCTGGTAGTTTGTTGTTTTGGACCCCAGGTGGTGCTGCTGCATCAACAATCAGATGACACTGAAACATACAACAGTGTGTTTGGGTGTCATCTGTACTCAGACAGACGTCACACAGGGAGACAAGATGGGTTCAAACCTGTGACATGGACACCACTAAAACACATCAATATAAATATCAAAGTTCACCAAGTACATTTACTCAAGTACTGTACTTTAATACAATTATAAGGTATTTGTATCAGAGTACATGCATTTACTTTCTACTTCTACTCCAGGAGGGAAATATTGTACTTTTTACTGCATTTATTTAACAGCTGTAGTTACTTTTCACATGAATATTTGAAACACAAACATGTGATCACTTTATAAATATGACCAACTTCAACATTAAAGTTCTAACTTAGATAGATTCACCTTTGACTCACACTACATTATTGTTGCCTTGTCTATTTCATGCCATACTGATTATGTCTGTTACTATTTCACATGTTTAATATCTAATAAAATATCTAATATATTGATATAAAATATGCATTTTGTTTGTTTATTCTCTCTCTCACTGAGGTCACACGCTTAGTATTCAGAAAACCAACAGCTCTTTTAGAAAGTCACATCTGACAGTGTAAAAGTTTTGATATCTCACTGATGACTGATGTTGATGCTGCAGCAGGTCGAGCTAACAAATGGAGAATGAAGTGAGGACTAAAATAAGTAAAGATGCTCCGATCTGATGGATCAGTGGATCTGATATCAGCCAGATGTGACTGATCCACATTAAATACAGTTTCTTTGTCAGCGTCATGATGAAACTCAGTGTTTGAACAGTTACATTCATTCAGCCACAACATCTCTGACCTCATGTTATCTTAAATAAATATGATCCTGATGACTTCCACACAGTTTGACACACGTTAAATTTGGGGAAACATCAGTTTAATTGTACGTTACATGAAGAATATTTTCTGTCAAACACACATCATCTGTGAAATCTTTAGAAACGTTTGATTTCAGTCTAATCTCAGCTCAACTTTCTGACCCACCACTGTTATTGGATATGAGAGCTGTTATGGGTTCATCTGTGTACATCAGACACATAGACACAAAGATGAACTCACCTGATTTCCTGTAAATGGAGAGGGGAGGAGCAACATTAACTACATGACCCAACTTGATACAGGGAGGAAACATCAGGCTTGTTCAGTTTGTTCAGTCTCCATTTAAAGTCCACAGAGCAGACGGAGGAAAAGTGATTCTGAGTCAGGGTGAGTGTTAATCCAACATTTTGATTATTTTACTGTCAAAGTCTCTGAGTCAGTTTTCTCTCTGTGGACTGTAGAGGAAAGAAATGTTTGAATGAACTCAACAGTTTGATTCATCTGTCCACACAAAGTCTTGATTAATAGTCTTGAATTGAATAATTCATATTAAACCTCCTGAAACCAAGAAAACAAGCAGAGACTTAAAGAAAAGTGACCAGGTGAAAATATGACTGGTGTGTGTGTGTGTGTCTGTTCTGGATGTAAATTTGGTCATTTGCGTATGTTACTTCCTGTTCTCTCTCAGTCTTGTTTGTGACTCTTGAACAAACCTGTTTCTTGATTCTTGTGTTCTGAGCTCACAGTCAGTGTTACTGTTTCACCTCTCAGACTGACTGAAGTCCAGAAGATGGATGTTCGTGTGGAGGAAGAGGAGGACAGAGCAGAGTCTCCAGGATTCAGCTATCTGTCTATGAGGAGTGACCGGTCCAGTGATACTCCAGACTTCAGTGATGAACCTGGACCCTCAGACACAAAGTAAGAGACTGTTTTTACTGTAAACTGACCTGATGAAGATGATGCATTGGGGATGAAGACAAAATGTTATAAAATTTATATTCATGATGCAGAACTCTTACTGAAATGGTTCTGTGCAGGTTCTCCAGCTTCCTCCCACAGTCCAAAGACATGCAGGTTAATTGGTGAATCTAAACTGCCCCTAGGTGTGAATGTCAGCATCAGTGTTTGTTTGTCTCTATGTGTCAGCTCCTATCCTATCCAGGGGTTGCAACCTGTCCAGGGTGTAGCAATGTCTGCTGTGATTGGCTCCAGGCCCCTCCAAGGAAAAACGCTTGTAGATGATGATAATCGCAGATCTGCCAAATGTTGCATTTCCTACATTTGTTATCATTAAATGTTAATGAAGATGTTTTGCACAATAGCAAACAGGTGCAATGTTCATTGTTACACTCATCTTAATGCATATTCTACAGGACATGCTATTCAAACTAAGCAATTAACTTAAACAGGTATGTGATAATTCTTGTTGTTAGTTTTCAGCATCGATTATGTATTGTCAAGTTTTGTGAGAACAGGTCTGACAAAACGGCTCCATTCAGCATCTCTCCCTCCCCTCTGGCACCGTGAGGTTACGGGAACACCCTGAACTTTATAATCTCTATTGTGTGGGTGTGCGCTCATTCAATTATTAGCGGTGTGTGCAGTTTCTTGACAGCACTCAGTGTTTTTTAGGGCCACAAACAAAATCTTGTTTAGGGCCACTAAAAGCCAAAGGCCGGCCCTGCTCATGACAAAAACAAAGAGGAGACGCGGGTTGAAGGCAAAAGTAAAATTCATTTATTGTTTAACAACTCAAAAACACTGGAAACTAAACAAAGGGAATGATGAGGTATGTTTAATAGTATCAGTGGGGAAGGTGTGTGCATGCAGGAGTGTAATATGTAGCGTGTGCGAGGTGTTGCATAAAATGAAAAGAACCAAAACCATGCAGCAGGGAAGAGAGAGGCAGACAAAGCCTGTCAGAGAGAGAGAGAAAGTCAAAGGGTTGGAGTCCACAGTCAACAAATCATTTGAGTGATAAAGAAATGTCTTCACAGAGAGAGGAAGAGGAGTCATGTTCCTGTGGAGGAGCAGCCGTCCTGCTGTGTTTTGTGTCAGGACGTCCTGAAGGATCCGGTCTCTACCAGCTGTGGACACTGGTTCTGCAGACACTGCATCACCTCATACTGGGACCAGTCTGCTTCATCAGGAGACTCCTCCTGTCCCCAGTGTGGGAAAAGATCCAGAACAAGACGTGGACTGCAGACAGCCAGTCAGACCAGCACTGTACAAAGTAAGAATTTACATCTTTAAAATGAGTATCAAACAGATTGGCAGTTATAGAGCGTAGTGATGGGATGGGCTGGGTGTTTGGCTTGACCATGCCTTGTATGTAGGATGAGCCTGCTGCATTCTGGATGAACTGCAGAGGTCTGATGGCACATACAAGCAGACCCTGCTGGGTGAAGAACAGGCTCTGAGTTAAAAATAACACAAAGAAACAGTGTGTAAAAATGTCCATGAGCACACAGTGTTAAAGAGTGAATAACACTAAAATCCTCTGCTGACATGTTCTGTGACGCAAATGTAAATCTGGTTCCTGCAGTCACAGCTACATGAATGACTGACTGAGCTCACGGTCATTTAGAGGAGCCAACCTGAGATGGTCTCCTCCTTCAAAGCAAAGCCACATTTTGAGCTAAGCTGATTGGATCAACACGTGTTTGTGCTGGTGACCAGAGAGAAAACTCTTGACTCTTAAAGGTCTCTCTGTGTTCACCCCATCATCACCAAAAATAGTTTTTTTTTTCCTTTTATGCCAATTTGGACTTCAACTGAAATTTTGTTGTGAAACACTGTGTTGTAGAATGATAAATAATCAAACACATAAAACACCACAAAGTCAGAGGGCAAGGGAAACATTACTGATGTTCAACCAGAGCTGGACTTTATAACATTTACTTCTCTATGTTCTTATATTGATTGTTTATAATTGGCCTTGAATGTAATCAGGAGAGTAAAAAATTCTTTCTCTTCTTCAGTGAGTGGTGGTCTGCAGGAGGTTTTAGATGAACATAAGATCAGTCTGAAGACGAGATGTGAACGTGTGACTGAAGGAAGTGATGAAACAGGAAGTGGAACCCTCCTCAACAGGATCTACACTGAGCTCTACATCACAGAGGGACAGAGTGAAGAGGTTAATACCCAACATGAGGTGAGGCAGCTTGAGACAGCTTCCAAGAAGAAGAAGACCCTCCATGACACTCCGATCAAATGCCACGACATCTTTAAAGCCTTACCTGACCAACAGAGACACATCAGAGTCGCTCTGACCAACGGCGTCGCTGGCGTTGGAAAAACCTTCTCAGTGCTGAAGTTCACTCTGGACTGGGCAGAGGGCTCGGAGAACCAAGATGTCAGTCTGGTGGTTCTGCTCTCGTTCAGGGAGCTGAACTTGATCAAAGATGAGCGGTTCAGTCTTCTCACGCTGCTCCATGTTTTCCATCCAACATTACAGAAGGTCACAGCAGAGAAGCTCGCTGTCTGTAAACTTCTGTTCATCTTTGACGGCCTGGATGAAAGCAGACTTTCACTGGATTTCAACAACAAAGAGGTCGTGTCTGATGTCACACAGGAGTCATCAGTCAGCGTGCTGTTGACAAGCCTCATCAAGGGGAATCTGCTTCCCTCGGCTCTCATCTGGATAACTTCCAGACCTGCAGCAGCCAATCAGATCCCTCCTTCATGTGTTGACAGGGTAACAGAAGTACGAGGCTTCACTGACGCTCAGAAGGAGGAGTACTTCAGGAGGAGAGTCAGTGATGAAGATCTGTCCAGCAGAATCATCTCACACATCAAGACCTCCAGGAGCCTCCACATCATGTGTCTGATCCCAGTCTTCTGCTGGATCACTGCTACAGTTCTGGACCACATGTTGACCACAGACCAGAGAGGAGAGCTGCCCAAGACCCTGACTGACCTGTACTCACACTTCCTGCTGGTTCAGACAAAGAGGAAGAAGAAGAAGTACGATGAAGGAAATGAGACGAGTCCACAGGAGCTGATGGAGGCTGATAGGGAAGTTCTTCTGAAGCTGGGGAGGCTGGCGTTTGAACAGCTGGAAAAAGGAAACATCATGTTCTACCAAGAAGACCTGGAGCAGTGTGGTCTGGATGTCACAGAGGCCTCGGTGTACTCAGGAGTTTGTACAGAGATCTTCAAAAGAGAGAGTGTGATCTTCCAGAAAACAGTCTACTGCTTTGTTCATCTGAGCGTTCAGGAGTTTCTGGCTGCAGTCTACCTGTTCCACTGTTACACCAATGAGAACACAAAGGTACTGGAGGACTTCTTAGGTAAGACACCCCTCGATGTGTTCCTGAGCAAAGCCATGAAGAAATCCCTGAAAAGTAAAAATGGTCATCTGGACCTGTTTGTTCGCTTCCTTCATGGCCTCTCTCTGGAGTCCAACCAGAGACTCTTAGGAGGCCTGCTGGGTCAGACAGACAACAGTCCAGAAATCATCCAGAGAGCCATCAACAACCTGAAGGAGATGAACAGTGTTGGTATCTCGCCTGACAGAAGCATCAACATCTTCCACTGTCTGATGGAGATGAACGATCACTCAGTCCATCAGGAGATCCAAGAGTTCCTGAAGTCAGAGAACAGATCAAAGAAGAAACTCTCTGAGATCCACTGCTCAGCTCTGGCCTACATGCTGCAGATGTCAGAGGAGGTTCTGGATGAGTTTGACCTGAAGAAGTACAACACATCAAAGGAGGGACGACGGAGACTGATTCCAGCTGTGAGGAACTGCAGAAAGGCTGTGTAAGTCCAGATGTGATTATCAACATTATAAATCAACATAAAGCTGAAGCCATCAGTATTAGAGTAAAGACACACACTTTACACACATGCACAATATAAAAAACTTAAACTAGCATTAAAGCTGCTGATTGAAATAATTCTAGATGTGTTAAAGAACAAACGTCTACAAAAATCATTTTTGTGTTTATTGCTATCAAGTCAGTGAACACAAGTATCTTCTATCATCTTCTAACTGTCTTTGTTTGGCTGATGGAGGCTCAATATACAGTAAATCCAGCAGAAACTTGAGGATTTTATGTGTCTGCACTTTCTATAATGTGTCTGTTATTGTTCTTTATATATACGGACACGGTTCACTTTGACATGTGGACAGGAGGAGCTCAAGTTTCAAACCACAAACCTTGTGATCAATGGCTGACCAGCTCAGGCTGAACAACTGACCAGCTGAGCTACAGACGCTCATGTTGATGTGCTTTGTGATGTAAAGAGTCGATTTTTAAAATGAAATGTCAGATTTTATTTGACTTTAAGTTTTATATTCTCTGTCATCACAGACTTTCTGGCTGTGGACTCTCAGAGACTCACTGTGAAGTTGTGGCCTCAGCTCTGAAGTCCAACCCCTCCCATCTGACAGAGCTGGACCTGAGAACAAACAAGCTGCAGGATTCAGGAGTGAAGCTGCTGTGTGATTTTCTGGAGAGTCCACACTGCAGACTGAAGACTCTGAGGTCAGACACCATTTTTTACTTCTGTGCTGAGATTAATATGATGTGAAAGTTGTGGTGACACTAAACTGCAGACATCAGGCTGATATTATACTGATCCACACTGAGTATCTGAATGCTAAAGTCTATTTTCTTCTTCTGTGGTTTAGTCCACTGACTGTGGCAGAGTAATGTTGAGCTGCATATTTCAAACCTGAATATAAGAAGAAAAATCTACACTGGATAATTCACTGTGAACCTCTTCAACTCTGGATTTCCTCAAAAATTCATCCTGACATATTTGTCATCTTTGTAAACTTTGGGATCTTGAGTTGAATCTTAAATTCATTTCTGTGGGTTTTTATTTGTGTCTGGCTGCACAACATGAGTTTGTATAGATGGAGCCACTGGTGGAGCTGCAGAGTTTAAGAGGTGAAGTCACTCCATCTTCATTGAAGTAGCAGCACGTTGTTATTAATATTAATGAGAGCTCTTTGTCACTTTTTGTATTTGACAGTTGTGAAGCTGCATCCTGTTGGGTTCAGGTGTTTGGAGTTTCCATTTTCTAAACTTGTACTTTCTAAACCTTCTTCAGCTCTGTACAGATTATTAAACATTGAATGATTTCAAGCAGGAACATTGTCTTCTAAAGTTACATCATTTATTCTTTATTCAGGTTGGGGAGCTGCAGTTTGTCAGAGATCAGCTGTGCTTCTCTGGCCTCAGCTCTGAAGTCCAACCCCTCCCATCTGACAGAGCTGGACCTGAGCTACAACAACCTGCAGGATTCAGATGTGAAGCCTCTGTCTGATCTTGTGAAGAGTCCACACTGCAGTCTGCAGACTCTGAGGTCAGTAGAGGGTTGCAGTCAGTCCATGTTGGTCTCAGCAGTATTGTACTAAACACAGTTAGTATCAAAGCACAGATCCAGTATTTCCTGTAAACCTCCGACCTTCTCAGCGGCTGCTTTCCTCAGTGAAGCTGTGAGAGGAGAACGGTGACAGGCTTCAGGATTGGACAGAAAGACAGAGAGAGAGAGAGAACAGTCAGCCAATCAGATGAGCCAGAAGCTCGTTGTGATCATGTGTTTTTGGTTGATGTGAAGACGACTGTTGTTGTTGTGTTCATGTCTACAGGAAATAAAGCTGATTACAGCTGACAGCATTACAAGATGTACAGAGACAGTGGTCCTCATTCATCAAACTGTCGGACAATAATTACAACAACAATCATAATAATAATAATGCCTATCATTATTATAATTTTAACAATAATTAGGAGCTATTTAATTAGCTCCCACAATACATGTATGTGCTGTTGGTTGAAGCTGCACTTCATTGGTCAAAGTTCACCAAAGTTCCTGAACCTCCACTCAAAGCAGAAATGCAAATCTGCTTTGTCCAGTGAAACAAAAGTTTCAATTGAACAGGGGACAAATAAATCACCAGATTTGATTTCACATGTGTATGACCACAGTCTTGTACAGTAATGATAAAGGAAGCTGGCTACGCTACACAGCCGCTCCACTTGTGTCTGAACAGGACTGAAGTCCCTGCTGGTCTTTATACTGGATGTGCTGCATCACTGACTGACAGCTGATGAAGGGAATCTCTGTAAACACTGATTCATGACTTCTGTCGTCTGTCTTCTTCTCTCATCAGATGGTGGAGGTGATCTCTGTCAGAGTGTGAGTGATGAGAAAGGTGGTTGTGTTGAGAGAGGATCACTCCACTCCTTCTGCTCCACACTCAACCACCTGGAACCTGGACCGGAGCCTGGATTTAGTTCTTTCTTTCTTTGATTCATTCAGTCTGTGGTTTCTCTGTATTTCTTTGTTTTGCAGCTCCACACTGTTGAATGATGAACTGCTGTTAATTTTCACATTATACTGTATCATGGAGGTTGATGTCAGAGTGCACAGGTCTGCAGTTTAGGAACAACAACAGCCCACACACAGCAGAGAACATGGAAGAATGTGTGATATG
>CAMPSB010000552.1:0-15563 GCA_946959425.1 Argyrosomus regius | reverse complement strand
CACTGTAAAAAATGTCCGTAGAAATTACAGTAAAAAACTGTCAAATAGCAACAGTACAATACCATAAAATCAAAAATAGTATATCACTGTAGTAAATACATAGAATTACTGTAAATCAAGAAACAGTAAATAACTTTAAATTTTACGGTCTAAAATTTTTACTAAGTAGAAAATACGGAATTTTACTGTGAATGTTATAAAAAGTTTGCAAAATTCACGGTAAAATACCGTAATGTCACAAGCGTGCAATTACCCTAAAATTGACAGTATCATTCTGTCTGAATTACAGATTTTGCTGGTGTTTACGTTCAAATTTACGGTACACAACCATTAAATCATACCATCATTTCTATAGAAAGTAGAATGTTAAAAAGATGGTATATTTAAGCAATACATCAGGACAGGCCGTGGTATGTGCTTATTATATCACAGTTAAGGGGCATTGATGCAAAAAGTGTTGTTGTTGTTCCGTGTCAATAAAGCTTTATTGAATTGAGGAGAGAGACAGAGAACGATAGAGAACGACAGAAAGACAGACAGACAGATAGATAGACAGAGAGACAGAGAGAGACAGACAGACAGATAGATAGATAGATAGAGAGACAGAGAGAGACAGACAGACAGATAGATAGAGAGACAGAGACAGAGAGAGAGACAGAGAGATGACCGCGGAGTTAACGGAAGCTAGAAATTTTGAATTTCAGTTCACCGCCATTTGTTCGCGCCCACAGGAGCAGAGTCTCTTCTTCAGGTAAGCACATTCACAGCTCATTGAGACTGTCCGATTAACGTTAGCTAGCCGCAGAGCCACATTAGCTCTTATTCGTTGACTTTCAAGCAGAGGAGTTCAGGTAGCTATACCTTAAAAGTTGCTGGACGTGTTGCTATCTGCTTTTTGCAGAATAGAAGAGTCACTTAAGGGCTAACAGCTAACGTTGCTAATGCTAGAAAAATGTTTAGCTGTAACTTCTGTAGCAGGTCGGTTAAGACTTTGAGGGGTTATGTGCTTCATTGCAAACTCCATAGAAATGAACCACGTTGTTTATTTAAGTGCACTGGAGCCGGTTGCAAGCAGACATTTTACAGATACGGAGGCGTTTAAGGCGCCTTTTTTCCCGGAGGCATAGTGTATCTGCTCCTACTCCCATTACTGTCGGGACGGCTGTTAGTGATTTTAAATGCGCAATGGCGATGTGTGAGTGCCAGTGTCACGATACAAAAGATCTGATAGCTCACTTGAGGGAGCATATTGTGGAAGGACGTGCTGTGACATGTCCAGTCAGAGGATGCACACAGTATTTTTGTAGGTACTGCCTAATAACCCGATCTCAATTTCAAGGTGACGATCCTAATCTGTGTGGACCAGAGCGCACCACTGAGAATTACGACGCAGCTGTCGAGCGCCTCCAGACTGAAGACACCCCAGATGTGGAAGGAGTGAAGTGCAAGTCAGTATTCAACAGTTGGAAATACTTTAATGTCTGTCAGCCAGGTTTGCCAGCTTGCCTAGGCCATGACATCTTTGAAGGTGTTTTGTCATATGATGTAGCACTGTATCTGAAGTATTTCATCAACAAAAAGGCATGGTTCACCTACTGTACTCTACTCTCACCTACTTTCTTTCAGGTAGTCTACTAGTGGTTGTACTTGACATGGACTCATCAACTTCTTTGCTGGCCTACTAATCTACCCTTGTGATCAGATACTAGTCTTGTCAAGGATAAATAGTGATAAATGATTGCACAGTTGACTATGCATTAATTTAACAATAGAAGGCTTTATGTTAATCTCTTTTTATAAACACTGGTTGCCGCCCAGAAGGAGACCGGCCACACATCAAAACAATGCCGTGATGATTGAGAGGATTTATGTTTGTACAGGTCCATATGTTGTTTTTTTGAAAATTCTGCATACTCTACCTTTAAGCACAGCATAAATCTAGGCCTTTCATAATCTAATTGTGATGGAAATAATGGAGAAACTGGTTTACTCTTAATAAAAGATGTTACAAGGAGACTTGGATGTATTACGAAGGAAACATTTATCGACACTTGATCTAGGCGAATTCAAAGATAACATAACAAGTGAGAATGATCCCTTTAACGCCATACAATTTTTTAACAAATAATTTCACCTTCTCCACAGCACGGTGCAGCTGGATAATGCAAGGCAGTCAACTTTGCATGAATGCGGTATGGCCAGTACTCTGATTCGTCGCCATCGTTATCAGCACTCAGCTTCAGTGAGTACATTTAAATAGATAGGCTTCTGAACTGGTGCTGCCATTAAATGTTTTTGTTTCTTCATACCAAATACTTACATGACCACATCAATAATTATGTCTCCCATATATGTCTACTACCCTGTTATCTGGAGTTCCTTAAGGGTAAATCCTCGGAACTATCCTTAAAAAAATCAAAATCACTGATTCGATGTCAAATCCAAAGGATTGTGTGTTTTCAGCTGTAGCCTCCACAGTTTCTCCCTCAGTCTCTCTCAATCTATTAGATCTGCTAAATCTGTTAACTGATTTAAGCGCCTCCTGAAATCATATTTATAGGTTGGCCTTTTTATGAGATTTTTTAAACCTACTCTTCATTCACCATTTAATTTTTTTTCTGTTCCAACTTCTTTAATTAATGTTTTGTTTTTTGTTTTTTGTTGTTGTTGCGGGAAGCATTTTGCAACAGTGTAAGTGCTATATAATAATAATTATCATTATTATCATTAACATTTTTTTCTTTGTTGTCTTTCTTTGTCTGGTTGCAGAGAGATTCATGCCAGTCCACAGTAAACACCTGATTGAAGACTGCTGGTGAATCAAGCAGGAATGATGACAACACCTGCCCAAAGTTCCAGTTTCCTTAACATTGTACCATGTCTGTATGAGACTCTGTCCCACCTGTCTTCAGTCAAGTCTGGACCCAATGACTCAAACACCAGTCTTGTCAAGGCTAATTAGAGGTAAGCAATGGTTTATGTCAGTGTAGCAAATGAGTAGATGCACGCACAACTCAAACTTCACTCAATCGATCTCCCTCAAGTGCACAGTGCCAACAGCTTCATACAAACATACAGTAGAAAAAAAAATCAGTTTTATGGACAGGATTCAGGATTAAGGCTGCAATTCGACAAGGGTGAAACAAATACTGATGATCACTTAGTCCTGAAAAGTGACTGTTTCTACCTTTCACACTAATACAATAAAATAAATGAAATACTCCTGATGACCTGCAAAACTATATTCCAGAGTGCGTTTCATTCTATGTCTGAGGTTTCATTCTATGTATATCTCATTGGAGCTCAGTTTAACAACAGAAGGCTGAATTTATCGCTGTAGGCATCATGCTCAGGCACTGCATCAATCTAACCTTTGCTTTGTTTGTGTTTTCTGGCTGCAGAGAGGATCATGCCGGTCTACAGTGGACACCAGATGAACAACATATGAGTCTTCAAGCAGAACTGGTGACTGCTGAATGCTTTAAGTTCCAGTTTCTTGAACACCATGTCCATGTTAAGAGCCCTCTTCAGCCAAGTCTGGACTCAGTGACTCATTAGTGTTGATCAACACAGGTGGCTCCTTTTTTCATGATGTTTATTTCTTCTACCATGGACTATCCTTCATATGTATGGACACACACTGTCTTTTCAAGATGTCAACACTGCCTTGTGAGTATACTGGACAAGTTATGTTTTTCACAGAGAATGTGTATATGCAACGAGAGGTTCTTAAAGTTTATCAGTTATAGTCTGTACTTTGGTTTACAATGGGCTTAATTGGTTATTTCCTTTATAATTTACCATTTGCATTTGCTGACTGTAAAATCTACACCACAAACTGTAATTCCATATGTGTTGTACCGTATTTTTTACGGTGAAATTCTGGCAACCACAGCTGCCAGTATTTTACCGTAAAGTTGAACTTTGCAATAAAATACCGTACTATATCTTACAGTTTTACTGTGTGTTTTCACTGATGGACTGTAATTAGGTTTACAGTATATCTGTTATTTTTAAAAGAATTTACCGTAAACAGGTTTATATAATAACTGTTATTTTTACAGCAAATTACCATAAACAGTTTTATATTATAACTGTTATTTTTACAGCAAATTACCATAAACAGTTTTATATAATAACTGTTATTTTTACAGCAAATTACCATAAACAGTTTTATATTATAACTGTTATTTTTACAGCAAATTACCGTAAACAAATAACAGTTCACTACTGTGAAGTTTACGGTTGCCAAAACAGCATACCGTAATGTCTCATACAGTGTGACCGTATTTTCTACGGTAAAATTCTGGCAACCACAGCTGCCAGTATTTTACCGTAAATTCTACAGATTTTTTTTTACAGTGTATAATAATGCCTCTATTTTGTTTCTCATTCTTTAATGAGCACACCCCACTGTTAAAGGGAGAGAAAATATGATCACAGTAAAGAGAAAAGCCAGCAGACAAATTTGATTTCCCTGTTGGTAAAACTAAATGAAGGTTCTTATAGTGACCCCATATCGGAGATAAATAAACAGAAAGATAAAAAACAAACTAACAGTAAAAATCTGTGAACTGCAACTCACTGGAGCTGGTCAGGTAAACAAGCATGTAGAGCTAACTGTAGTGTATGAAATAGAGAGAGTGATGATGATGATGATGACTGTAGATGTCATGGTAGCAGTAGCAGCTTAAAATACATGCTCTTTGAAATCCCTTTTATAGAATTAGCCTAATTATACAGTTATACAGACAACATCAGAAAAGAAAACTCTGCTAAGAATTATAGGTATCAAGTGAAATTGTCTGCCCTCAATGAATGCAACAAAGAAAAGAATGAATTCAAGAAGGAATGCCTCATTGCAAACCACCATTGTGTGCCAGCAGCAAATTGGGAGGTGAAGAGCAATCAACATTACTCATTGAACTAGGCAAGTTTAGAAAATAACATAATCCTCAGAAAACACTTAACCACTGAGGCTGGAAAAAGTCATAAAAGATATCAAACAGCGCACAGAAAACTCAAAAAGAGGGCTTTGACAATTGGGTTGAGAGTGAGGGAATGAATGCACTTTTGTGTTTTATTAGCTTTGAGCTTTATTAAGACATATATTTGCTCTGGGGGCACTGAGCAGGTGAAGAATTTGGCCCATGTACAGTACGTGATACACTTTGAAGCTCCAGAATACCAAGAGAAAAAAAACAAAACAAAACAAAAAAAACAACAAAAAAGCACCAAATTCTAAATAGGCATTGAAGCCAGTGGAGCATGACAACCATCCAACACATGACGAGGAAGCATCTGCTTGGCACTGTGCTTCTGGACGAGCTGACTTTTGCACTGTTGTTTGGCAACATTGGCCATTAGCTGAACATTAAAGACTGATAAAGCATCAGAAGAAGAACATGGCAGTGGTGGGATTTGAATCCACGCCTCCATAGAGACTGGAGCCTAAATCCAGCGCCTTAGACCACTCGGCCACACTACCACTTTTTACAGCTTTCTTGGACCACTTTGAAGCTCCAGAATACCGAGGGAAAAATAACAAAAAAAAGCACCAAATTCTAAATAGGCAATCCAGCCACTGGACCCTTACAGGAAGCAGTTTGAGCTCACCAATGTGTCTGTGGACTAACTGGCTGTTGGTTGGAGCATTGGCCATTAGCAGAGGATGGTTTCGATCCATCGACCTCTGGGTTATGGGCCCAGCACGCTCCCGCTGCGCCACTCTGCTCCAGTGGATGGTCGTAAGAACCGTCTCTCGAGAGTTTGATGAATCCAGTGAACTTGCAAAAAAAGAAGGCTGGACTGGCAGACACTCACCCGAGACGACTCTACTGCATAGCAATGGGCCAACCTCCTGATTGCAGAGCATCAAGTGACTCGCATTCACATGAGCTTTTCATTCTTCTGCCATTATCCTAAGTTTAGAGACTGACAGTCCGAGCATCAGGAGAAGAACATGGCAGTGGTGAGATTTGAACCCACGCCTCCATAGAGACTGGAGCCTAAATCCAGCGCCTTAGACCACTCGGCCACACTACCACGTTTTGCAGCTTTCTTGGACCACTTTGAAGCTCCAGAATACCGAGAGAAAAATAACACAAAACCACCAAATTCTAAATAGGCAGTCCAGCCACTGGACCCTTACAGGAGGCAGTTTCAGCTCGCCAATGTGTCTATGGACTAACTGGCTGTTGGTTGGAACATTGGCCATTAGCAGAGGATGGGTTCGATCCATCGATCTCTGGGTTATGGGCCCAGCACACTTCCGCTGCGCCACTCTGCTCCAGTGGATGGTCGTAAGAACCGTCTCTCGAGAGTTTGATGAATCCAGTGAACTTGCAAAAAAAGAAGGCTGGATTGGCAGATGCTCACCCGAGACGACTCTACTGCGTAGCAATGGGCCAACCTCCTGATTGTAGAGTATCAAGTGGTCAAGAGTATCTTCATTCTTTTGCCATTATCCTAAGTTTAGAGACTGATAGTCCACACTACCACTTTTTGCAGCTTTCTTGGACCACTTTGAAGCTCCAGAATACCGAGGGAAAAATAACAAAAAAGCACCAAATTCTAAACAGGCAGTCCAGCCACTGGATCCTTAGAGTGATTCAACACAGGACGCAGTTTTGGCTCGCCAATGTGTCTGTGGACTAACTGGCTGTTGGTTGGAACATTGGCCATTAGCAGAGGATGGTTTCGACCCATCGTACTCTGGGTTATGGGCCCAGCACGCTTCCGCTGCGCCACTCTGCTCCAGCGCACGGTTGTAAGAACCGTCTCTCGAGAGTTTGATGAATCCAGTGAACTTGCAAAAAAAGAAGGCTGGACTGGCAGACGCTCACCTGAGATGACTCTACTGCGTAGCAATGGGCCAACTTCCTGATTGCAGAGTATCAAGTGACTTGCATTCACATGAGCTTTTTCATTCTTCTGCCAATATCCTAAGTTTAGAGACTGATAGTCCGAGCATCAGGAGAAGAACATGGCAGTGGTGGGATTTGAACCCACGCCTCCATAGAGACTGGAGCCTAAATCCAGCGCCTTAGACCACTCGGCCACACTACCACTTTCTGCAGCTTTCTTGGACCACTTTGAAGCTCCAGAATACCGAGAGAAAAAATAACACAAAACCACCAAATTCTAAATAGGCAGTCCAGCCACTGGACCCTTACAGGAAGCAGTTTCAGCTCGCCAATGTGTCTGTGGACTAACTGGCTGTTGGTTGGAGCATTGGCCATTAGCAGAGGATGGTTTCGATCCATCGACCTCTGGGTTATGGGCCCAGCACGCTTCCGCTGCGCCACTCTGCTCCAGTGCACGGTTGTAAGAACCGTCTCTCGAGAGTTTGATGAATCCAGTGAACTTGCAAAAAAAAGAAAACTGGACTGGCAGACGCTCACCCGCGATGACTCCACTGCGTAGCAATGGGCCAACCTCCTGATTGTAGAGTATCAAGTGGTCAAGAGTATCTTCATTCTTTTGCCATTATCCTAAGTTTAGAGACTGAAAGTCCACACTACCACTTTTTGCAGCTTTCTTGGACCACTTTGAAGCTCCAGAATACCGAGGGAAAAATAACAAAAAAGCACCAAATTCTAAACAGGCAGTCCAGCCACTGGATCCTTAGAGTGATTCAACACAGGACGCAGTTTTGGCTCGCCAATGTGTCTGTGGACTAACTGGCTGTTGGTTGGAACATTGGCCATTAGCAGAGGATAGTTTCGACCCATCGTACTCTGGGTTATGGGCCCAGGACGCTTCCGCTGCGCCACTCTGCTCCAGCACACGGTTGTCAGAACCGTCTCTCGAGAGTTTGATGAATCCAGTGAACTTGCAAAAAAGAAGGCTGGACTGGCAGACGCTCACCTGAGATGACTCTACTGCATAGCAATGGGCCAACTTCCTGATTGCAGAGTATCAAGTGACTTGCATTCACATGAGCTTTTTCATTCTTCTGCCAATATCCTAAGTTTAGAGACTGATAGTCCGAGCATCAGGAGAAGAACATGGCAGTGGTGGGATTTGAACCCACGCCTCCATAGAGACTGGAGCCTAAATCCAGCGCCTTAGACCACTCGGCCACACTACCACTTTCTGCAGCTTTCTTGGACCACTTTGAAGCTCCAGAATACCGAGAGAAAAATAACACAAAACCACCAAATTCTAAATAGGCAGTCCAGCCACTGGACCCTTACAGGAGGCAGTTTCAGCTCGCCAATGTGTCTGTGGACTAACTGGCTGTTGGTTGGAGCATTGGTCATTAGCAGAGGATGGTTTCGATCCATCGACCTCTGGGTTATGGGCCCAGCACGCGTCCACTGCGCCACTCTGCTCCAGCGCACGGTTGTAAGAACCGTCTCTCGAGAGTTTGATGAATCCAGTGAACTTGCAAAAAAAAGAAAACTGGACTGGCAGACGCTCACCCGCGATGACTCCACTGCGTAGCAATGGGCCAACCTCCTGATTGTAGAGTATCAAGTGGTCAAGAGTATCTTCATTCTTTTGCCATTATCCTAAGTTTAGAGACTGATAGTCCACACTACCACTTTTTGCAGCTTTCTTGGACCACTTTGAAGCTCCAGAATACCGAGAGAAAAATAACACAAAACCACCAAATTCTAAACAGGCAGTCCAGCCACTGGACCCTTACAGGAGGCAGTTTCAGCTCGCCAATGTGTCTATGGACTAACTGGCTGTTGGTTGGAGCATTGGCCATTAGCAGAGGATGGTTTCGATCCATCGACCTCTGGGTTATGGGCCCAGCACGCGTCCGCTGCGCCACTCTGCTCCAGCGCACGGTTGTAAGAACCGTCTCTCGAGAGTTTGATGAATCCAGTGAACTTGCAAAAAAAGAAGGCTGGACTGGCAGACGCTCACCTGAGATGACTCTACTGCGTAGCAATGGGCCAACTTCCTGATTGCAGAGTATCAAGTGACTTGCATTCACATGAGCTTTTTCATTCTTCTGCCAATATCCTAAGTTTAGAGACTGATAGTCCTAGCATCAGGAGAAGAACACGGCAGTGGTGGGATTTGAATCCACGCCTCCATAGAGACTGGAGCCTAAATCCAGCGCCTTAGACCACTCGGCCACACTACCACTTTTTGCAGCTTTCTTGGACCACTTTGAAGCTCCAGAATACCGAGAGAAAAAAAACAAAAAAAGCACCAAATTCTAAACAGGTAGTCCAGCCACTGGACCCTTACAGGAAGCAGTTTCAGCTCGCCAATGTGTCTATGGACTAACTGGCTGTTGGTTGGAACATTGGCCATTAGCAGAGGATGGTTTCGATCCATCGACCTCTGGGTTATGGGCCCAGCACGCTTCCGCTGCGCCACTCTGCTCCAGTGGAAGGTCGCAAGACCCGTCTCTCGAGAGTTTGATGAATCCAGTGAACTTGCAAAAAAAGAAGGCTGGACTGGCAGACACTGACCCGAGACGACTCTACTGCGTAGCAATGGGCCAACCTCCTGATTGCAGAGCATCAAGTGACTCGCATTCACATGAGCTTTTTCATCCTTCTGCCATTATCCTAAGTTTAGAGACTGACAATCCGAGCATCAGGAGAAGAACATGGCAGTGGTGGGATTTGAACCCACGCCTCCATAGAGACTGGAGCCTAAATCCAGCGCCTTAGACCACTCGGCCACACTACCACGTTTTGCAGCTTTCTTGGACCACTGTGAAGCTCCAGAATACCGAGAGAAAAATAACAAAAAAGCACCAAATTCTAAACAGGCAGTCCAGCCACTGGACCCTTAGAGTGATTCAACACAGGACGCAGTTTCGGCTCGCCAATGTGTCTGTGGACTAACTGACTAACTAAATCCAGCGCCTTAGACCACTCGGCCACACTACCACTTTCTGCAGCTTTCTTGGACCACTTTGAAGCTCCAGAATACCGAGAGAAAAATAACACAAAACCACCAAATTCTAAATAGGCAGTCCAGCCACTGGACCCTTACAGGAAGCAGTTTCAGCTCGCCAATGTGTCTATGGACTAACTGGCTGTTGGTTGGAGCATTGGCCATTAGCAGAGGATGGTTTCGATCCATCGACCTCTGGGTTATGGGCCCAGCACGCTTCCGCTGCGCCACTCTGCTCCAGTGCACGGTTGTAAGAACCGTCTCTCGAGAGTTTGATGAATCCAGTGAACTTGCAAAAAAAGAAAACTGGACTGGCAGACGCTCACCCGCGATGACTCCACTGCGTAGCAATGGGCCAACCTCCTGATTGTAGAGTATCAAGTGGTCAAGAGTATCTTCATTCTTTTGCCATTATCCTAAGTTTAGAGACTGATAGTCCACACTACCACTTTTTGCAGCTTTCTTGGACCACTTTGAAGCTCCAGAATACCGAGAGAAAAATAACACAAAACCACCAAATTCTAAACAGGCAGTCCAGCCACTGGACCCTTACAGGAGGCAGTTTCAGCTCGCCAATGTGTCTATGGACTAACTGGCTGTTGGTTGGAGCATTGGCCATTAGCAGAGGATGGTTTCGACCCATCGGACTCTGGGTTATGGGCCCAGCACGCGTCCGCTGCGCCACTCTGCTCCAGCGCACGGTTGTAAGAACCGTCTCTCGAGAGTTTGATGAATCCAGTGAACTTGCAAAAAAGAAGGCTGGACTGGCAGACGCTCACCTGAGATGACTCTACTGCGTAGCAATGGGCCAACTTCCTGATTGCAGAGTATCAAGTGACTTGCATTCACATGAGCTTTTTCATTCTTCTGCCAATATCCTAAGTTTAGAGACTGATAGTCCTAGCATCAGGAGAAGAACACGGCAGTGGTGGGATTTGAATCCACGCCTCCATAGAGACTGGAGCCTAAATCCAGCGCCT
Source organism: Argyrosomus regius (assembly GCA_946959425.1). Classification (NCBI taxonomy): domain Eukaryota; kingdom Metazoa; phylum Chordata; class Actinopteri; family Sciaenidae; genus Argyrosomus; species Argyrosomus regius. The sequence continues at coordinate 4,713 of CAMPSB010000552.1, read as the reverse complement.
TAGACCACTCGGCCACACTACCACTTTTTGCAGCTTTCTTGGACCACTTTGAAGCTCCAGAATACCGAGAGAAAAATAACAAAAAAAGCACCAAATTCTAAACAGGTAGTCCAGCCACTGGACCCTTACAGGAAGCAGTTTCAGCTCGCCAATGTGTCTATGGACTAACTGGCTGTTGGTTGGAACATTGGCCATTAGCAGAGGATGGTTTCGATCCATCGACCTCTGGGTTATGGGCCCAGCACGCTTCCGCTGCGCCACTCTGCTCCAGTGGAAGGTCGCAAGACCCGTCTCTCGAGAGTTTGATGAATCCAGTGAACTTGCAAAAAGAAGGCTGGACTGGCAGACACTGACCCGAGACGACTCTACTGCGTAGCAATGGGCCAACCTCCTGATTGCAGAGCATCAAGTGACTCGCATTCACATGAGCTTTTTTCATCCTTCTGCCATTACCCTAAGTTTAGAGACTGACAATCCGAGCATCAGGAGAAGAACATGGCAGTGGTGGGATTTGAACCCACGCCTCCATAGAGACTGGAGCCTAAATCCAGCGCCTTAGACCACTCGGCCACACTACCACGTTTTGCAGCTTTCTTGGACCACTTTGAAGCTCCAGAATACCGAGAGAAAAATAACAAAAAAGCACCAAATTCTAAACAGGCAGTCCAGCCACTGGACCCTTAGAGTGATTCAACACAGGACGCAGTTTCGGCTCGCCAATGTGTCTGTGGACTAACTGACTAACTAAATCCAGCGCCTTAGACCACTCGGCCACACTACCACGTTTTGCAGCTTTCTTGGGCCACTTTGAAGCTCCAGAATACCGAGAGAAAAATAACAAAAAAGCACCAAATTCTAAACAGGCAGTCCAGCCACTGGACCCTTAGAGTGATTCAACACAGGACGCAGTTTCGGCTCGCCAATGTGTCTGTGGACTAACTGGCTGTTGGTTGGAACATTGGCCATTAGCAGAGGATGGTTTCGACCCATCGGACTCTGGGTTATGGGCCCAGCACGCGTCCGCTGCGCCACTCTGCTCCAGCGCACGGTTGTAAGAACCGTCTCTCGAGAGTTTGATGAATCCAGTGAACTTGCAAAAAAAGAAGGCTGGACTGGCAGACGCTCACCTGAGATGACTCTACTGCGTAGCAATGGGCCAACTTCCTGATTGCAGAGTATCAAGTGACTTGCATTCACATGAGCTTTTTCATTCTTCTGCCAATATCCTAAGTTTAGAGACTGATAGTCCGAGCATCAGGAGAAGAACATGGCAGTGGTGGGATTTGAACCCACGCCTCCATAGAGACTGGAGCCTAAATCCAGCGCCTTAGACCACTCGGCCACACTACCACTTTCTGCAGCTTTCTTGGACCACTTTGAAGCTCCAGAATACCGAGAGAAAATAACACAAAACCACCAAATTCTAAATAGGCAGTCCAGCCACTGGACCCTTACAGGAGGCAGTTTCAGCTCGCCAATGTGTCTGTGGACTAACTGGCTGTTGGTTGGAGCATTGGTCATTAGCAGAGGATGGTTTCGATCCATCGACCTCTGGGTTTTGGGGCCAGCACGCTTCCGCTGCGCCACTCTGCTCCAGTGCACGGTTGTAAGAACCGTCTCTCGAGAGTTTGATGAATCCAGTGAACTTGCAAAAAAAAGAAAACTGGACTGGCAGACGCTCACCCGCGATGACTCCACTGCGTAGCAATGGGCCAACCTCCTGATTGTAGAGTATCAAGTGGTCAAGAGTATCTTCATTCTTTTGCCATTATCCTAAGTTTAGAGACTGATAGTCCACACTACCACTTTTTGCAGATTTCTTGGACCACTTTGAAGCTCCAGAATACCGAGGGAAAAATAACAAAAAAGCACCAAATTCCAAACAGGCAGTCCAGCCACTGGATCCTTAGAGTGATTCAACACAGGACGCAGTTTAAGCGCCAATGTGTCTGTGGACTAACTGGCTGTTGGTTGGAACATTGGCCATTAGCAGAGGATGGTTTCGACCCATCGGACTCTGGGTTATGGGCCCAGCACGCGTCCGCTGCGCCACTCTGCTCCAGCGCACGGTTGTAAGAACCGTCTCTCGAGAGTTTCATGAATCCAGTGAACTTGCAAAAAAAGAAGGCTGGATTGGCAGATGCTCACCCGAGACGACTCTACTGCATAGCAATGGGCCAACCTCCTGATTGTAGAGTATCAAGTGACTTGCATTCACATGAGCTTTTTCATTCTTCTGCCATTACCCTAAGTTTAGAGACTGATAGTCCGAGCATCAGTAGAAGAACATGGCAGTGGTGGGATTTGAACCCACGCCTCCATAGAGACTGGAGCCTAAATCCAGCGCCTTAGACCACTCGGCCACACTACCACGTTTTGCAGCTTTCTTGGACCACTTTGAAGCTCCAGAATACCGAGAGAAAAATAACACAAAACCACCAAATTCTAAACAGGCAGTCCAGCCACTGGACCCTTACAGGAGGCAGTTTCAGCTCGCCAATGTGTCTATGGACTAACTGGCTGTTGGTTGGAGCATTGGCCATTAGCAGAGGATGGTTTCGACCCATCGGACTCTGGGTTATGGGCCCAGCACGCGTCCGCTGCGCCACTCTGCTCCAGCGCACGGTTGTAAGAACCGTCTCTCGAGAGTTTGATGAATCCAGTGAACTTGCAAAAAGAAGGCTGGACTGGCAGACGCTCACCCGAGATGACTCCACTGCGTAGCAATGGGCCAACTTCCTGATTGCAGAGTATCAAGTGACTTGCATTCACATGAGCTTTTTATTCTTCTGCCAATATCCTAAGTTTAGAGACTGATAGTCCGAGCATCAGGAGAAGAACATGGCAGTGGTGGGATTTGAACCCACGCCTCCCATAGAGACTGGAGCCTAAATCCAGCGCCTTAGACCACTTCGGCCACACTACCACTTTCTGCAGCTTTCTTGGACCACTTTGAAGCTCCAGAATACCGAGAGAAAAAATAACACAAAACCACCAAATTCTAAACAGGCAGTCCAGCCACTGGACCTCAGGAAGCAGTTTCAGCCTCACTGTGTCTGGACCAACTCATGTTTAGTTTGGAACATTGGCCATTGCAGAGGATGGTTTCCAGCCTTGACCTCCTGGGTTATGGGCCCAGCACGCTTCCGCTGCGCCACTCTGCTCCAGTGGAAGGTCGCAAGACCCGTCTCTCGAACGTTTGATGAATCCAGTGAATTTGCAAAAAAAGAAGGCTGGACTGGCAGACACTCACCCGAGACGACTCTACTGCGTAGCAATGGGCCAACCTCCTGATTGTAGAGTATCAAGTGACTTGCATTCACATGAGCTTTTTCATTCTTCTGCCATTACCCCCTAAGTTTAGAGACTGATAGTCCGAGCATCAGTAGAAGAACATGGCAGTGGTGGGGATTCCAGACCACGCCTCCATAGAGAGACTGGAGCCTAAACCCAGCGCCTTAGACCACTCAGATTCAGATTCAGATTCAGATGTCCTTTATTAATCCCCGAGGGGAAATTCTTAGAAATACAACATTTCATAACATAGGGGGGGGAGGAGAAAAAAGCAACCCCAGACTGTGCTCCTGTGGGGAGCACAGTGTGAAGCAGGAAAAAATACCTCAGCAACATAAGCACGTACACGTTACAACATAAAAACTCATGACTTGCAACATGGAGGGAGAGAGGGGGAGGGGGAGGGGGGAGGGGGGGGGAGGGAGGAGCTACCCAGTATGAAGCGGCAGCATCCTTTCCGGCAGCCATGACTTCATGTCGGCGCCAACTCAGGCCTGCCCGTCACACTGAGGGGCACAAAGCGGCGAAGCGTGGGATGGGGGTAGGGGGGTGCATGTCTGTATAAATGTTCGTGTATGCGTAGGCCTTGACAGTCGCTTTGCCTGGTATCACAATCTTGGTGCCACAGTCCAGAGACAGCCTTGATCAGGTCCCAGACAGAGTCAACAATCAGCAGGTGTTCATGGGAATGGGGGAAGGAGTGCAAGAGCGTCTCACTGCAGCGTTCTTCCAGGGGAGTTGTTGTTCCAGCAGCGGCCTTGGCCGAGGCCAGTGCTGGTTGAGGAGGCCGAAACAGATAAGATTGTAGGATTGTTTAGGTTTGGGGCGAGTAGCTGTATTTCAATTGCACAGCTACTCTCTTCGTCCATTCTGGTCATCAAAACTCCATTTGCCTTTGCAGCCAAAGCTTCACCATGATGTTATCCAAAATGCAGGTTTGCCGAGAATCTGAGGTGCCAGAAGCTCTGCCCACGCCGCAATCATTCCGGGCAGCCCGGTGGAGCTTAGGACCGGCTGTACCAGTTTTCTGAATTCTCGGTAAACCAAGGTACAATCCCTAATCCAGTCAGCAAAAGACCTGCAATCATGGTCCCGAATAGGTAGATGTCTTCCACGTCCTCCCACAGAAAGAGCCGCCAGGCACACGACCCTCCACCTCTCCCATGAGTCCATCGTGCTAGACGGCAGCAATCGTTCCGTCAGGACAGTTAGGTTCCCCCCGACCCAAGCTTCTCGTCACAGAAGATGGTGTCAATTGCGTTCAGAGACCAGCTGATCAAATCCATGATTTTGGTTCGGAGAGCAGTGCAGAGAGAGTCTCTCAGAGACAGTAGACCGTAGACTCAGACGAGACAAGAGAAGCAAAGCAGGGAAGAGAAGGAGAGGAGAGGGAAAGAGAATGCACTCACCACTGAGAGC
>CAMPSB010000551.1:0-23951 GCA_946959425.1 Argyrosomus regius | reverse complement strand
ACAAAAGAAACTCCGACTGATTAGTTGGGGCGTGCACACAATGGAAGGTAGAAATGGAGGGATGATGGGATGATATGTGAGGTTTGCATTAACCTTCCTGTGTTTAGAACAATACTACTGAAACCAGCATGAACTGACTCCAACCCTGTACTGACCTGTCAGTCTTCAGAGTCTGCAGTCTGCAGTGTGGACTCTCCACAAGATCAGACAGCAGCTTCACTCCTGAATCCTGCAGGTTGTTGTATCTCAGGTACAGCTCTGTCAGATGGGAGGGGTTGGACTTCAGAGCTGAGGCCAGAGAAGCACAGCTGATCTTTGACAACCTGCAGTGCTGCAATCTGAATAAAGAATAAATGATGTTGATAAAAATCCATTTATGATCCAATCAGATGTGTTCAGGTTTGAAATGTGCAGCTCAACATTACTATGTCCTAATCAATGAGCTTTTCTCTAAATGAGTAGAGTGACTTTGTCATTGTGTTATTGTGGATCATCATAATGTCAGCCTTCTACAGACATCATCCAAACGTCAGCACAACATTCAGACAACCATTCATGTCAACACAGATTAATAACATGCTGCTGATCTCAGTCAAGTCTGGAATTAGAGGATCAAATCAAATCAAATCAGACATGTTGGACTAAAACACTGTTCATTATTTCATTTGTCACATGACCTTCTTCTTGCTGTATTTGGTAGCTTGGTAGGTAAATGTCATTCAAAGGAGACGTCCACATTTGTTCAAGTGTGTCTTCAAACAGCAGCCATGTGTACATTCAAAGAGTTATTGGTGGCAGTCATCATTCCTCCTGTCCATCCTGAGTGTGAAGTGTTTCCTTCATAACACAACTACACTGTAAGAAATACAGCAACATGTAAATCCCATGAGTCGACTTACAGTTTATAAATTCACACAGAGGAATGTTTCTCCCAGTGTGGGGATGATTGTACCATTTTGTGTTTGTTGTATTGTTGCAGAACGCACAGTTAGCACATCTATACATGCCACTTGTTGTCACCATGTGGTCGTGTCCTTCAAAGTCCTTAAAGATGGTTCAGCTTGAAGGACATGTCAGTGTCTCCTCAGTGTCTTTTATTTGTGAAGCTCAATGATTATATTCAGTAGAAACAAGCTCAGCCTGGACTCGTCTGTTTTTAGATAGGAGTTCACAGCGAGAGGTGGTGGTGGGGTCATGTAGAACACGTTCTTCACATTTTCATACAACCAGTCCAGCCACAGAGGGCGCCATGTCTGTCCCCAGCACAGTCTCAGCCTTTTACCAGCTGGATTTATATTCCATTCAGTTGTGACTGAGAACAAGGTGTGGCACTTCTAATAGGAATGCATTAAGAGGACTGTGTGTTGTTTCTCTCTTGAACAGGTAATATGCAGCAGAGTTCAAAGCGTCTTCATGAGGAATGCAACCATATTAATGTGGCACATCAAGGACAGCAGTATTGTGTTCTGATGGACAATCACACAGACAACTGAGTCCATGTTTGTGTCTCAAAGACAGGAGGGTAAGTCTTTGACAAACTCTTTCACAAAGTGTGTGTGCAAAAGAACAAAGAAGAAAGCAGGCTTCAGCTTGTGGATCAACACAAAGAGCAGACAGTTACAGGAACAAATGAATGAATGAAAGAATATTAAATATTTGATACTGATGTGGTCGTTTGGAGTTAATGAAATGTTAAATAATGAGCAGAAATGTTTAGTAGCATCATTACCAGTCTAACAGGCTTCATGTTTGGTTGACTTTGGTTGGACTTTGTAACTCTTGGTTATGAATGATGTTTATCTTGTTGTTTGATGAATTGACAGAATGAAGTAAGTAAATCAGAATCAAAAGGGAAGAAGAAAATATCAAATGTCTCATTTATTCAAAGTTTTTTTTACATTTTCTTTCTTTAAAGGATTTCAAAATAAAAAAGAGGAAAAGAAGAATGAGTTGTTCCGTGCATCGTTGAAGTTAACCAGGCCGATTTCAAGTTTGACCACGAGCTGAACAAACCATGTAGAACCTGACAAATATGTACAGAATAACTGTAAGCTACAGTCAGTGAACTGACCTCAGAGTCTGCAGTCTGCAGTGTGGACTCTCCAGAAAATCACACAGCAGCTTCACTCCTGAATCATACAGGTCGTTGAAGCTCAGGTCCAGCTCTGTCAGATGGGAGGGGTTGGACTTCAGAGCTGAGGCCAGAGAAGCACAGCTGATCTCTGACAAACTGCAGTTCTCCAATCTGAATAAAGAATAAATGATGTTGATAAAAATCCATTTATGATCCAATCAGATGTGTTCAGGTTTGAAATGTGCAGCTCAACATTACTATGTCCTAATCAATGAGCTTTTCTCTAAAATGAGTAGAGTGACTTTGTCATTGTGTTATTGTGGATCATCATAATGTCAGCCTTCTACAGACATCATCCAAACGTCAGCACAACATTCAGACAACCATTCATGTCAACACAGATTAATAACATGCTGCTGATCTCAGTCGTGTGTGTGTGTGTGTGTGTGTGTGTGTGTGTGTGTGTGTGTGTGTGTGTGTGTGTGTGTGTGTGTGTGAAATATTTCTCCTTCAACAAGTAAACTTGATCATTTCAAACAAATCTGAGTTCAGAGGATCTTCTGTATACAGATGTGACCATTTACCAACAATTCTAAACATTCATTGACTTTAACCACTAACAGAGGACATTTTCTACAGTTTCTTTAAGAAACACAAGTCTTTGTGACTGCAGACTAAATTTAATACAACAAACATGAAAATATGAACAAAAGGACATTTACAACTTTATGGATGTAAGTTATGTCAGAACATAAATTAGCTTCAATTGTTAATTAAACATCAGATCTACAATAGTAACAGAGAGTCAGTGAACTGACCTCAGAGTCTTCAGTCTACAGTGTGGACTCTCCAGAAAATCACACAGCAACTTCACTCCTGAATCCTGCAGGTAGAAGCTGTCACTCAGGTCCAGCTCTGTCAGATGGGAGGGTTGGACTTCAGAGCTGAGGCCAGAGAAGCACAGCTGATCTCTGACAACCTGCAGCCCAACAATCTGAATAAAGAATAAATGATGTTGATAAAAATCCATTTATAATCCAATCAGATGTGTTCAGGTTTGAAATGTGCAGCTCAGCATTACTATGTCCTAATCAATGAGCTTTTCTCTAAAATGAGTAGAGTGACTTTGTCATTGTGTTATTGTGGATCATCATAATGTTAGCCTTCTACAGACATCATCCAAACGTCAGCACAACATTCAGACAACCATTCATGTCAACACAGATTAATAACATGATGCTGATCTCAGTCAAGTCTGGAATTAGAGGATCAAATCAAATCAGACATGTTGGACTAAAACACTGTTCATTATTTCATTTGTCACATGACCTTCTTCTTGCTGTATTTGGTAGCTTGGTAGGTAAATGTCATTCAAAGGAGACGGTTGGTTTGATGGTCTCATTCATAATCATCACTTTTGTGACTTTACTTGTTTGTTGAAGAGTGCTGTATCTTCTGATCAGTTCAAATGAGCAGCAGAACCAGAAGAACTGTGAGTTTGATGTGACGTTTGAACTTCATGGAGCTTCTCAAACTTTCCTGAACTTTATTATCCAAAGATCTCTGCATGTCTCTCTCTCTGTTCACACAGACGCTCAAACTCTCTGCAGCCTTATTTCATTTGTTATCATCAGATCTTCAACAGCTTCATTCTTATCCGTCACACACTCTACAGCTTCATCAGCACTGACATCATCTTCACTGACTGATGGACCACAATGTGACTCCGTGGAAGCTGAAAAGCTGGAAGCTGTGCTCAGACAAAATCTGAATATTTATGAACGAAAGACAAAATAACTACTCAGTGAACTGACCTCAGAGTCTTCAGTCTGCAGTGTGGACTCTCCAGAAAATCACACAGCAGCTTCACTCCTGAATCCTGCAGCTTGTTGTCACTCAGGTCCAGCTCTGTCAGATGGGAGGGGTTGGACTTCAGAGCTGAGGCCAGAGAAGCACAGCTGATCTCTGACAAACTGCAGTCCTCCAATCTGAATAAAGAATAAATGATGTTGATAAAAATCCATTTATAATCCAATCAGATGTGTTCAGGTTTGAAATGTGCAGCTCAGCATTACTATGTCCTAATCAATGAGCTTTTCTCTAAAATGAGTAGAGTGACTTTGTCATTGTGTTATTGTGGATCATCATAATGTCAGCCTTCTACAGACATCATCCAAACGTCAGCACAACATTCAGACAACCATTCATGTCAACACAGATTAATAACATGCTGCTGATCTCAGTCAAGTCTGGAATTAGAGGATCAAATCAAATCAGACATGTTGGACTAAAACACTGTTCATTATTTCATTTATCACATGACCTTCTTCTTGCTGTGTTTGCTGTCTTAGTAGGTAAATGTCATTCAAAGGAGACGTCCACATTTGTTCAAGTGTGTCTTCAAACAGCAGCCACATGTAACTAACTCAGGTTTGGAGCAGGACCATGGGGTCAGTCAGTTTGTCTCATCAGCATAGGTTACACGGAGCATCCTTTAGGAAAGGAAAAGAGGTGACAGCCTGCAGCAGAGAGAGCGTGTGAATATGAACATACGTGTTGTTTGTAACTGTGCCATCCAGCGTCCTGCAGATCATCATGAAGTTACCGTTGCTGATTAATCATATATCTTTGCCATAACTTGCTAATATGTTTCTATATGAGTGGACAGGAGGGTGAGCGACCATACCAGCTAACAAACACTTCATCTGACTTCTGTGACAGGTGGACAATATTCATTTATTATTTGAACTCTGACGTTGATGATGAAGTCACATTTTTCACCGGGTTGTCCACGTTTATATTTCCTGCATGAAACAACACGGTCAGAGCGCACGGGGAGTATCTAGGAAGTATCTCAGATGAGCGTTTTGTAGTCCATCTTCTGGACTTTGTAGTTTTACCACAGATCATGTCAATAACTGTTATAAAAATTAGGATTATACTGGGGTTCAGATGTTCTAATTCATATGGTATGTGCGTATCCTGTTCTTTACATGTCTTGTGCACTTCTCTTATCTGTTCTATGTTTTACTGAGGCTGGCAGGGTGAGATAGAGTTCAACTATAAATTAATAGTATAAGGACAGAGAAGACAGGTGGATAAGAAACATCCTGCTCATTACTGAGCAGAGAACCAGGCAATGACGTTATGATGTTATCTGTATCAGTGGGGAGGTGTCCGAGACAGCCCATTAAAAAATGTATAAGAACCAACTGTTAGAGCTCCGCTGAGGAGCCTTTTTTTCTGTAACCCCTTTTGTGTGTTGCACTGTTAAACACTCCTTCTTGTACAAGAACAATAAATTCAACTTAAACTTTGATACTTTGAATCCAGTCTTCCTTATTGAAGGGTCTTTCTTAAAAATTCCCATAACAATAACATTCACCGTCGCTTGCTGACGTAGTCTAAGTGTAAGAGCAGTCGTCTTCTCCCTAACTCCTTATCACCTCTCCTTCACATCTTTCCTTATGACCTCTCCTTCACATCTTTCCTTCACCTCAATGTAAAGGTCACGAGGAAAGGAGGAAAGGACTCAGGATGGAGTTGATAAAGTGCAGCTGCAGAGAAAGCTAAAGGGACTGACTAAAAGTCAAGTTCACCAGCTGATTAGACCCTGGGAAAGTTATCAGAGTTAAAATGATTGGATGCTGTTAAAGCATGTGAGGTGTGTTTTGGAACTATTATGTTTGACTGGGCACTACGAAGGGACAGCCACTGTACAAAAAGTGATGTTTTGAGCCAAAATCCATTCGTTCTCGTCATGATAAAACTCTTTTTGTTTTCTATGAAGGGAATAAAACTACTGCAGTCACCTCTGAAGCTCTCTGGTGCCTTTCTGAAGATTAGATTGAATTTTGAAGTGTTGCAGAGGTCAGGACTTAGTTTCTGGACTTTTGATCCACAACAAACTCGTTGAGCTCATCTGGCAGCGTGGCTCTGCTGGTTGTAGTCTGAGATGTGTTGCAGACCTTGTCACATGCTCTGGGGATCAGCAGTGATGTAGCATCCCTCCAGCTTCAGTCTGTATTGTCTCTTGGCCTGTCTGATTGATCCACGCAGGTCATATCTGGCCTTTTTGTGGTCCTCAGCATCTCCTGAGACAAACGCCTTGGAGCGAGCACGTAGCATGGACCACTCTTGTTAATGTATAGACACACACCGCCTCCCCTGGTCTTCTTCGAGGCCTCTGTGGGCTCTGTGGTGAATGGAGTGTGTGTGGAGCAGCAGAGTCGAGTCTGGTGCGCTGTCTGACAGCCAGGTTTCAGTGAAAGTCAGAGCACCACATTCCCTTATCTCACATGTCTTATGAAAAGTCTGAATCAGGTCCCATGGTGCTGATGACAGCATAGAGGCAGATGGAACTCCCCTCCAAAGGCTGAGCCTGAGGTCATAAATTATGACACTGGACTGGACTAATATGGCAATCAGGAAATCCAAATATGGAAGGATGGAAGTGAAAAGTGCTGACACTATGACTTCTACGAGTGGGCGTAGAGTATCTGTGAGTATGTTGGTGTTAAGATGGCCGCTTTGTCTTCAGTTTGGCTCCAGAGCAAATTCAGGTTTATTTCTTAAGAAAGAATAAACTGCATTAGCTAAACTCTGTTCATACCCACAGAACTTTTTGAATCTTCTCTGAATCTTTTTTGGACCTTTCAAGTCTTCCATAGATCTACACCTTTGCTGTAGTTAGGTGTTGGAGAAGAGGTCCAGATTTATGATCTGGCCCAGACTGATTCTTTTATCTCCAACACTGTATTGACTAGGTTGAAGTTTTAAAGCTTTGTTCACAACGTTGATATTTGACTTCTAAAACCAACATTTGAATCCTACGCAGGTTGGAGTAAAAACGGGATAAAGAGCTTCGACTGCACACAACAGAAATGGATTTGAGATTTCATTCAAAAGCCCAAAAATGACAAATATGTCAGGATGAATTTAGTGGAAATATAAATAAAATATATCTACAATATTTCTTTGAGGCATAATCAAGTCATAAAATCAAAACTTCAACTATTCAGTTAGAATAAGCATCGTGTACCTGAATAAAGGTTTGAAAAAAAACATCAGATCTACAATAGTAACAGAGAGTCAGTGAACTGACCTCAGAGTCTTCAGTCTACAGTGTGGACTCTCCAGAAAATCACACAGCAGCTTCACTCCTGAATCCTGCAGGTTGTAGTTGTTACTCAGGTCCAGCTCTGTCAGATGGGAGGGGTTGGACTTCAGAGCTGAGGCCAGAGAAGCACAGCTGATCTCTGACAAACTGCAGTCCTCCAATCTGAATAAAGAATAAATGATGTTGATAAAAATCCATTTATAATCCAATCAGATGTGTTCAGGTTTGAAATGTGCAGCTCAACATTACTATGTCCTAATCAATGAGCTTTTCTCTAAAATGAGTAGAGTGACTTTGTCATTGTGTTATTGTGGATCATCATAATGTCAGCCTTCTACAGACATCATCCAAACGTCAGCACAACATTCAGACAACCATTCATGTCAACACAGATTAATAACATGCTGCTGATCTCAGTCAAGTCTGGAATTAGAGGATCAAATCAAATCAGACATGTTGGACTAAAACACTGTTCATTATTTCATTTATCACATGACCTTCTTCTTGCTGTATTTGCTGTCTTAGTAGGTAAATGTCATTCAAAGGAGACGTCCACATTTGTTCAAGTGTGTCTTCAAACAGCAGCCACATGTAACTAACTCAGGTTTGGAGCAGGACCATGGGGTCAGTCAGTTTGTCTCATCAGCATAGGTTACACGGAGCATCCTTTAGGAAAGGAAAAGAGGTGACAGCCTGCAGCAGAGAGCGTGTGAATATGAACATACGTGTTGTTTGTAACTGTGCCATCCAGCGTCCTGCAGATCATCATGAAGTTACCGTTGCTGATTAATCATATATCTTTGCCATAACTTGCTAATATGTTTCTATATGAGTGGACAGGAGGGTGAGCGACCATACCAGCTAACAAACACTTCATCTGACTTCTGTGACAGGTGGACAATATTCATTTATTATTTGAACTCTGACGTTGATGATGACGTCACATTTTTCACCGGGTTGTCCACGTTTATATTTCCTGCATGAAACAACACGGTCAGAGCGCACGGGGAGTATCTAGGAAGTATCTCAGATGAGCGTTTTGTAGTCCATCTTCTGGACTTTGTAGTTTTACCACAGATCATGTCAATAACTGTTATAAAAATTAGGATTATACTGGGGTTCAGATGTTCTAATTCATATGGTATGTGCGTATCCTGTTCTTTACATGTCTTGTGCACTTCTCTTATCTGTTCTATGTTTTACTGAGGCTGGCAGGGTGAGATAGAGTTCAACTATAAATTAATAGTATAAGGACAGAGAAGACAGGTGGATAAGAAACATCCTGCTCATTACTGAGCAGAGAACCAGGCAATGACGTTATGATGTTATCTGTATCAGTGGGGAGGTGTCCGAGACAGCCCATTAAAAAATGTATAAGAACCAACTGTTAGAGCTCCGCGAGGAGCCTTTTTCTCTGTAACCCCTTTTGTGTGTTGCACTGTTAAACACTCCTTCTTGTACAAGAACAATAAATTCAACTTAAACTTTGATACTTTGAATCCAGTCTTCCTTATTGAAGGGTCTTTCTTAAAAAATTCCCATAACAATAACATTCACCGTCGCTTGCTGACGTAGTCTAAGTGTAAGAGCAGTCGTCTTCTCCTAACTCCTTATCACCTCTCCTTCACATCTTTCCTTATGACCTCTCCTTCACATCTTTCCTTCACCTCAATGTAAAGGTCACGAGGAAAGGAGGAAAGGACTCAGGATGGGTTGATAAAGTGCAGCTGCAGAGAAAGCTAAAGGGACTGACTAAAAGTCAAGTTCACCAGCTGATTAGACCCTGGGAAAGTTATCAGAGTTAAAATGATTGGATGCTGTTAAAGCATGTGAGGTGTGTTTTGAAACTATTATGTTTGACTGGGCACTACGAAGGGACAGCCACTGTACAAAAAGTGATGTTTTGAGCCAAAATCCATTCGTTCTCGTCATGATAAAACTCTTTTTGTTTTCTATGAAGGGAATAAAACTACTGCAGTCACCTCTGAAGCTCTCTGGTGCCTTTCTGAAGATTAGATTGAATTTTGAAGTGTTGCAGAGGTCAGGACTTAGTTTCTGGACTTTTGATCCACAACAAACTCGTTGAGCTCATCTGGCAGCGTGGCTCTGCTGGTTGTAGTCTGAGATGTGTTGCAGACCTTGTCACATGCTCTGGGGATCAGCAGTGATGGAGCATCCCTCCAGCTTCAGTCTGTATTGTCTCTTGGCCTGTCTGATTGATCCACGCAGGTCATATCTGGCCTTTTTGTGGTCCTCAGCATCTCCTGAGACAAACGCTGTGGATCGAGCACGTAGCATGGACCGCTCTTGTTAATGTATAGACACACACCGCCTCCCCTGGTCTTCTTCGAGGCCTCTGTGGGCTCTGTGGTGAATGGAGTGTGTGTGGAGCAGCAGAGTCGAGTCTGCCGCGCTGTCTGACAGCCAGGTTTCAGTGAAAGTCAGAGCACTACATTCCCTTATCTCACATGTCTTATGAAAAGTCTGAATCAGGCCCCATGGTGCTGATGACAGCATAGAGGCAGATGGAAATCCCCTCCAAAGGTTGAGCCTGAGGTCATAAATTATGACACTGGACTGGACTAATATGGCAATCAGGAAATCCAAATATGGAAGAATGGAAGTGAAAAGTGCTGACACTATGATTTCTACGAGTGGGCGTAGAGTATCTGTGAGTATGTTGGTGTTAAGATGGCCGCTTTGTCTTCAGTTTGGCTCCAGAGCAAATTCAGGTTTATTTCTTAAGAAAGAATAAACTGCATTAGCTAAACTCTGTTCATACCCACAGAACTTTTTGAATCTTCTCTGAATCTTTTTTGGACCTTTCAAGTCTTCCATAGATCTACACCTTTGCTGTAGTTAGGTGTTGGAGAAGAGGTCCAGATTTATGATCTGGCCCAGACTGATTCTTTTATCTCCAACACTGTATTGACTAGGTTGAAGTTTTAAAGCTTTGTTCACAACGTTGATATTTGACTTCTAAAACCAACATTTGAATCCTACGCAGGTTGGAGTAAAAACGGGATAAAGAGCTTCGACTGCACACAACAGAAATGGATTTGAGATTTCATTCAAAAGCCCAAAAATGACAAATATGTCAGGATGAATTTAGTGGAAATATAAATAAAATATATCTATAATATTTCTTTGAGGCATAATCAAGTCATAAAATCAAAACTTCAACTATTCAGTTAGAATAAGCATCGTGTACCTGAATAAAGGTTTGAAAAAAAACATCAGATCTACAATAGTAACAGAGAGTCAGTGAACTGACCTCAGAGTCTGCAGTCTACAGTGTGGACTCTCCAGAAAATCACACAGCAGCTTCACTTCTGAATCCTGCAGGTTGTTGTCACTCAGGTCCAGCTCTGTCAGATGGGAGGGGTTGGACTTCAGAGCTGAGGCCAGAGAAGCACAGCTGATCTCTGACAAACTGCAGTCCTCCAATCTGAATAAAGAATAAATGATGTTGATAAATGCATCACAGTCTGAGTCTCTGTCCCTTCCTTCAGCACCTCAGTCAACGTTCTCCAGGAGTCCACCACATGCCATCTGAATTTCCACCTGACACTCGTCCTACCACTCCCATCAGCCATGCAGATACTTCCTTCTCCTGCACATTTCACCACAATGGCCTCATTCTCTCATCAGCCACTCATGCATCTGTGTGTGTGTGTGTGTGTGTGTGTGTGTATGTGTGTGTGTGTGTGTGTGTGTGTGTGTGTGTGTGTGTGTGTGTGTGTATGTGTGTGTGTGTGTGTGTGTGTGTGTGTGTGTGTGTGTGTGTGTATGTGTGTGTGTGTGTGTACATATAGCTCTGACTTTGTCATTGTGTTATTGTGGATCATCATAATGTCAGCCTTCTACAGACATCATCCAAACGTCAGCACAACATTCAAAAACATCAGATCTACAATAGTAACAGAGAGTCAGTGAACTGACCTCAGAGTCTTCAGTCTGCAGTGTGGACTCTCCATTAAATCACACAGCAGCTTCTCATCTGAATCCTGCAGCTTGTTGTCACTCAGGTCCAGCTGTGTCAGATGGGAGGGGTTGGACTTCAGAGCTGAGGCCAGAGAAGCACAGCTGATCTCTGACAAACTGCAGCTCCTCAATCTGAATAAAGAATAAATGATGTAACTTTAGAAGACAATGTTCCTGCTTGAAATCATTCAATGTTTAATAATCTGTTCAGAGCTGAAGAAGGTTTAGAAAGTAGAAGTTTAGAAAATGGAAACTCCAAACACCTGAACCCAACAGGATGCAGCTAGATACACACTTGTCAAAATGACCATTCTGCCCATATTTGACTATGGCGACACCATCTACAGGATGGCATCTCACTCCACCCTCAGTAAACTGGACCCCCTCCACCACTCTGCCATCCGTTTTGCCACAGGTGCACATTTCACTACTCACCACTGTGACCTATATAATCTAGTAGACTGGACATCCCTCCACACCAGACGACTCCGCCATTGGTTTCAGCTCATTTATAAAACCAAACTCGGCATGACACCTTCCTACCTCTCTTCCCTCCTGCACCTCTCCCACTCCGCCCTTAACTTAAGGTCCAGTAAACTCATTAAACTCTCCATCCCTAAAGCCCGCACAGTCTTTGGACGCAACACTTTTCAATTTGCTGCAGCTAACGACTGGAACACTATTCAAAACACCCTCAAACTCACTGTCTTCACTTCACTCTCAGTCTTTAAACAGAATCTGCAACTAATTATAGTTGACTCTTGCACCTGTTGATTAGGCCTACTTGTCACACTGTCTTTCACTTTTATTGTATTGTATTTTTTTAATTGTTTGTTATTGTGTATTTTAACCTTGTATTCTTTATTTTTAGCACCCCTTTCCCCCTTTCCCCTCAAAGAGCCTTTGCTCTTTGGTTCAGGCTGCATTTGTAAATAAGAAATTGTTCTTAATTGCTTGCCTGGGTAAATAAAGGTTAAATAAAAAAATAAAAAAAACAGGATGCAGCTTCACAACTGTCAAATACAAAAAGTGACAAAGAGCTCTCATTAATATTAATGACAACGTGCTACTACTTCAGTAAAGACGGAGTGACTTCACCTCTTAAACTCTGCAGCTCCACCAGTGGCTCCATCTATACAAACTCATGTTGTGCAGCCAAACACATAAAAACCCACAGAAATGAATTTAAGATTCAACTCAAGATCCCAAAGTTTACAAAGATGACAAATATGTCAGGATGAATTTTGGACAAATGTGAACTAAAGACATGGACAATATTTCTTATAGCATGTTGGGCAAAGCAAATACTAAATATATTTGTTATTGTCTGATAGATTAAATAGAAATTGATTGAAATTGTGTACTTTATATTCTAAAAACATGATGTGAATATAAGATGAAAATCCAGAGTTGAAGAGGTTCACAGTGAATTATCCAGTGTAGATTGTTCTTGTTATATTCAGGTTTGAAATGTGCAGCTCAACATTGATCTGCCACAGTCAGTGGACTAAACCACAGAAGAAGAAAATAGACTTTAGCATTCAGATACTCAGTGTGGATCAGTATAATATCAGCCTGATGTCTGCAGTTTAGTGTCACCACAACTTTCACATCATATTAATCTCAGCACAGAAGTAAAAAATGGTGTCTGACCTCAGAGTCTTCAGTCTGCAGTGTGGACTCTCCAGAAAATCACACAGCAGCTTCACTCCTGAATCCTGCAGCTTGAAGTTGTAGTTCAGGTCCAGCTCTGTCAGATGGAAGGGGTTGGACTTCAGAGCTGAG
Organism: Argyrosomus regius; assembly: GCA_946959425.1. Classification (NCBI taxonomy): domain Eukaryota; kingdom Metazoa; phylum Chordata; class Actinopteri; family Sciaenidae; genus Argyrosomus; species Argyrosomus regius. The sequence goes on along the minus strand of CAMPSB010000551.1, from coordinate 10,989 downwards.
GCCAGAGAAGCACAGCTGATCTCTGACAAACTGCAGCGCTCCAATCTGAATAAAGAATAAATGATGTTGATAAAAATCCATTTATAATCCAATCAGATGTGTTCAGGTTTGAAATGTGCAGCTCAACATTACTATGTCCTAATCAATGAGCTTTTCTCTAAAATGAGTAGAGTGACTTTGTCATTGTGTTATTGTGGATCATCATAATGTCAGCCTTCTATAAACATCATCCAAACGTCAGCACAACATTCAAAAAGATCAGATCTACAATAGTAACAGAGAGTCAGTGAACTGACCTCAGAGTCTTCAGTCTGCAGTGTGGACTCTCCAGAAAATCACACAGCAGCTTCACTCCTGAATCCTGCAGGTTGAAGTTGAAGCTCAGGTCCAGCTCTGTCAGATGGGAGGGGTTGGACTTCAGAGCTGAGGCCAGAGAAGCACAGCTGATCTCTGACAAACTGCAGCCCATCAATCTGAATAAAGAATAAATGATGTTGATAAAAATCCATTTATGATCCAATCAGATGTGTTCAGGTTTAAAATGTGCAGCTCAACATTACTATGTCCTAATCAATGAGCTTTGAACTAGTTAACTCAGGTTCGGAGCAGGACCACGACTCAAACACACCTCTAATCACCTGGTCAACCATCCTTCTGTCAGACTCCCTCCATCCCTTCATCCACTCCTCTAACCAGAGGTGGGTAGTAACGAGGTACATTTACTCTGTTACATGTACTTCAGTACATTGTACTTGTCAGAGTAGTTTTAATGCAGCATACTTTTTACTCTTACTTGGGTAGATTTTTAAACATTGTTACTTTTACTCTGTTACATTTGGATACATTCATGGCACTACTTTGACTGATTTATTATTTGATGCATTCATGCACATTGATTAAAGAGGCAGGTGGTCAGCTGGTCCCAGGTCTGCTGGTGCTCGGTTATCTGTTATCCACAAACATTCATTGACTTTAACCACTAACAGAGGACATTTTCTACAGTTTCTTTAAGAAACACAAGTCTTTGTGACTGCAGACTAAATTTAATACAACAAACATGAAAATATGAACAAAAGGAAATTTACAACTTTATGGATGTAAGTTATGTCTGAACATAAATTACCTTCAATTGTTAATTAAACATCAGATCTACAATAGTAACAGAGAGTCAGTGATGATAAATAAATAATAATGATATAAATAATATAATATATAAATATAAATATAAATATAAATAATAAATAATGATAAAATTATAACTATTAGAGACAAAATTCATCACCTCTTGCCCTCAACAGGCACTGACCTGCATTCTGACACAGCAAGTTTGGAAACAGCTGTAAAACCTGATATATATTTAGACTGTTTTTCTCCCATCGACCTTCATCAAAGAATAAATTATGTTGATAAAAATCCATTTATGATCCAATCAGATGTGTTCAGGTTTGAAATGTGCAGCTCAACATCTCTCTCTCTCTTATGAAATAACAATTTCAAACCTTAGACGATGATCTGAATTGAAAATATACAAAAGGAAAAATACATAAGCAGTGAACTGACCTCAGAGTCTTCAGTCTACAGTGTGGACTCTCCAGTCCAGCAGACAGTGTCTTCACTCCTGCATCCTGCAGCTTGTTGTTACTCAGGTCCAGCTCTGTCAGATGGGAGGGGTTGGACTTCAGAGCTGAGGCCACGACTTCACAGTGAGTCTCTGAGAGTTCACAGTCAGAAAGTCTGTGATGAAACAAATATTACAAAATATGTTAGTATGAAAGAGGACACTTTATATTTACTTCATGCATTTGATGACAAAACAGTTGAACATTTCCTGCTTTGATGAACATTTGTTCTTCACATCAGTTGTTCAGCTGGTCTTATCTCACTCTGTTTGACATGTAACAATAATTCTCATCGCTCTCTCTCATATCTGCAGATATTTAGTCTTTGTTTAGCTTTAATCTTACAGATGAAGGGAGACAAAACATAGTTACATTTAGGCTTCCACAGTCTGTCAGTGATCAGATTCCATGTTTGTCTGCACAGAGTTAGCATGAGACCATCTTGGTTAGAAAACCACTGAAATAAAAATAAATCTCTTGACAGCATAAGACCTGCACATAATTAAATATGAATATAAATAAATATTATGTGGATGACTCCTCCTTGAACCGCCACCTTATCGTGGTGGAGGGGTTTGAGTATCCAAATGATCCTAGGAGCTATGTTGTCAGGGGCTTAATGCCCATGGTAGGGTCTCCCATGGCAAACAGGTCCTAGGTGACGGATCAGACTAAGAGCGGTTCACAAACCCCTTATGATGAACACGAAAACAGCAAAGTCAAGTACGTCGCCCGGATTGGCGTTACCGGGGCCCCACCCTGGAGCCAGGCCCGGGGTTGGGGATCGCAGGCGAGTGCCTGGTGGCCAGGTCTTTGCCCGCGGGACCCGGCCGGGCTCAGCCCGATAGAGCGACGTGGGCGCCTCTAAAAGTGGGCTCACCACCCGCATGAAGGGCCATGAGGGGCCGATGCAGTGTGATTTGGGTGGCAGTCGTGGGCGGGGGCCCCGACGGCCCAATCCCAGGACAACAACTCTGGCTCTGGGGACATGGAATGTCACCTCGCTGGGGGGGAAGGAGCCTGAGCTTATCATCAAATCATCAAATCAGATCAAATTTTATTTGTATAGCCCAAAGTCGCAAAATACATTTTGCCTCGGAGGGCTTCACAATCTGTACAGGGAGTGACACCCTCTGTCCTTAGACCCTCTGTCCTTAGACCCTCGGTTCGAGTGAGGAAAAACTTGCCCACAAAAAACCCTTTTAACAGGGAAAAAAGTGGAAGAAACCTCAGGAAGAGCCACAGAGGAGGGATCCCTCTCCCAGGACGGACAGACGTGCAATAGATGTTACGTGTACAGTCAACAAGTCAGCAGAGACATATTGTACAATTACAAAGAAAATTGACAATGGATTACAATGAATGATAAAATGATTACAATAGCAGTAGAACCTGTGACAGAGATAGAGAGACGGAAGGTGGAGGTGCGGGAGGTGGAGCGGTACCGACTAGAAATAGTCGGGCTCACCTGGCTCACCTCCACGCACAGTCTGGGCTCTGGAACCCAACTCCTTGAGAGAGGCTGGACTCTACTATTCTGGAGTTGCCCTCGGTGAGAGGCGGCGAGCTGGTGTGGGCTTGCTTATAGCTCCCCAGCTCAGCCGCCATGTGTTGGAGTTCTCTCCGCGGAACGAGAGGGTCGCGTCCCTCCGCCTTCGGGTGGGGGGTAGGTCTCTCACTGTTGTCTCGGCTTACGGGCCGAACAACGGTGCAGAGTACCCGGCCTTCTTGGGGTCCCTGGAAGGAGTACTGGAAGGTGCTCCAACCGGGGACTCCATAGTTCTGTTGGGGGACTTCAATGCTCACATGGGCAACGACAGTGTGACCTGGAGGGGCGTGATTGGGAGGAACGGCCTCCCTGATCTGAACCCGAGTGGTGCTTTGTTACTGGACTTCTGTGCTAGCCACAGTTTGTCCATAACGAACACCATGTTCAAGCATAAGGGTGTTCATCAGTGCACGTGGCACCAGGACACCCTAGGCCGGAGGTCAATGATCGACTTTGTGGTCGTGTCATCTGACCTCCGGCCGTATGTCTTGGACGCTCAGGTAAAGAGAGGGGCTGAGCTGTCAACCGATCACCACCTGGTGGGGAGTTGGACCCGCTGGCAGGGGTGGAAGCTGGACAGACCTGGCAGACCCAAGCGCATCGTGAGGGTCTGCTGGGAACGCCTGGCGGAATCCCCTGTCAGGGAGGTCTTCAACTCCCACCTCCAGATCCCGAGGGAAGCTTGAGATATTGAGTCCGAGTGGACCATGTTCTCAACTTCCATTGTGGACGCGGCTGTTCAGAGCTGTGGCCGTAAGGTCTTCGGTGCCTGTCGCGGCGGCAATCCCCGAACCCGGTGGTGGACGCCGGAAGTAAGGGATGCTGTCAAGCTGAAGAAGGAGTCCTATTGAGCCTGGTTGGTCCGGGGGACTCCTGAGGCAGCTGACGGGTACCGACAGGCCAAGCGGACGGCAGCTCGAGCAGTCGCAGAAGCAAAAACTCGGGTCTGGGAAAGGTTCGGGGAGGCCATGGAGGAGGACTACCGGTCGGCCTCAAAGAAATTCTGGCAAACCGTCCTGTACGACTGGAGCAGGAGTTTGGTTCGCATTGCCGGCAGTAAGTCAGACTTGTTCCCGGTGCATGTTGGACTCCGGCAGGGCTGCCCTTTGTCACCGATTCTGTTCATTATTTTTATGGACAGAATTTCTAGGCGCAGCCAGGGGCCGGAGGGGGTCCGGTTCGGGAACAATTGGATTTAATCTTTGCAGATGATGTGGTCTTGTTGGCTCCTTCGAGCCAGGACCTCCAGCATGTACTGGGGTGGTTTGCAGCCAAGTGTGAAGCAGCTGGGATGAGAATCAGCACCTCTAAGTCCGAGGCCATGGTTCTCGACCGGAAAAAGGTGGCTTGCCCCCTCTGGGTCGGTGGAGAGTTCCTGCCTCAGGTGGAGGAGTTTAAGTATCTCGGGGTCTTGTTCACGAATGAGGGAAGGATGGAGAGTGAGATTGACAGGCGGATCGGTGCAGCAGCCGGAGTAATGCGGTCGTTGTATCGGTCTGTTGTGGTGAAGAAGGAGCTGAGCCGGAAGGCAAAGCTCTCGATTTACCGGTCAGTCTACGTTCCTACCCTCATCTATGGTCATGAACTTTGGGTCATGACCGAAAGAACAAGATCCCGGATACAAGCGGCTGAAATGAGTTTTCTCCGCAGGGTGGTGGGGCGCTCCCTTAGGGATAGGGTGAGGAGCTCTGTCACCCGGGAGGAGCTCGGAGCGGCAGAAAATGGATGGATGGATGGATTATGTGGATGACAGATGACTGCATTATGTTCAGCACAAAGACAATTAATGAACCAATGAAGTTAAATAATTTCAACATGAAGTCATTAAAAAGATATTATCAGTGTACCAGCTTAAAAAACAACACTGACCTTTGGTGTGTTTAAGGTCTCTTAAAAAGTCTCAGTTCTTCCTGCTCTTATGTGTTCAGACCTGAGGATCATCGGTGCCCCCCTCCCCTCCATCCAGGACATCTACAACACACGCCTGGCCTGCAAAGCACTCAGCATTGTGGGAGACTCCACCCATCCCAACCACTGCTTCTTCAGCCTCCTGCCCTCTGGGAGGAGAATGACTTGCACTATGAATTGTGCAAGTCTATTGCTGTACACTATTCACTGTGTACATCTTTTTTTTTGATAGCTCTCATTGTTCATACTGTTCATTCTGCTACATTTGCCATATTTATACTGTTTATATCTTTTAGATTTGCTGTATTTTTCTTACTTATTTCTTATATTTTATATTTCATGTATATTGCTGTTTGCAGCAGGGATAAGAGGGAAACACTATTTCAATTCTCTGTATGTACATGTGGCAGCGTCCACAATAAAGTTGACTTATTGGTGGAAGCTGTGCATTTCTTGCTACTTCTCTTCTCAACACCAAAAGACAGAAAACACCTGTCTGTCTGTGATTAACTGAACATAAAGAATGAAAAGTTGAATTCATAAACAGTCAAATCAGTTCAACATACATTCATACATACAGTGGCTAATGTTAGCTCATGTTAGCTCGCCTTAGACAGATATTGTTGTGTAACTGGTGTTACTGAATCAGTTCACTGATCTGATGACTGTTCTCAACTTGAGCTACCAAATCACTGTTATAGTGAGGCGTGTTCAATCACTCTGAAACAATCGTTCACTGTGCATCATCCTGTCTGTCTCTCTGTCTGTCTCTCTGTCTGCGTCCTGTCTGCGTCCTGTCTGTGTCCTGTCTGTCTGTCTGTCTGTGTCCTGTCTGTCTGTCTGTCTGTCTGTCTGTCTGTGTCCTGTCTGTCTGTCTGTCTGTCTGTCTGTCTGTGTCCTGTCTGTCTGTCTCTCTGTCTGTCTGCGTCCTGTCTGCGTCCTGTCTGTCTGTCTGTGTCCTGTCTGTCTCTCTGTCTCTCTGTCTGCGTCCTGTCTGTCTGTCTGTCTGTCTGTGTCCTGTCTGTCTGTCTGCGTCCTGTCTGTCTGTCTCTCTGTCTGTGTCCTGTCTGTGTCCTGTCTGTCTTTCACCAATTTGTGAGAAACGTTCAAGAGAAATAAAGATTTTGTGTCATAATGACAATAATTATTTTTACAGCTGTTTTAAAAAACAAAGTGCGTTAAAGACAACAGAATCTATACAGAGCAGTTACAAATGATAGAATGAGTCTCATCTTATTTAAATAATGTTAATTAGAACCTTTAATTGGAGCTGTTTGTTTCTTTTGGTGTGGCGTCCCCTAACATCCTCTGGGCTCACTGTGAAAAACTATGACAGCAATGAAACAGTTCTGTAGAACTTCAGAAATCTCTGGAAAATGATACGGATCTTATTTGAAACTTTTCAGCATGGTGGTAAAACATCAGACAGAACCTACTCAGGTAATATGACTTCACTGCATTCACTGATAACTGTAAAATACTGCTGCATGTTGTGATCAAATGCTGCTGTGATAAAACTTCAACCACGACTTCTAAAGTCCTTCATGTGTTTTACCAGGTTTGCATGTCGCCTCCATCACCCAAAGGACGATACACAAAGAAAAAACTGGAATGTAACAATCATTAGAAATGAACAGAATAACTGTCTTCATTAACTTGACAGCTACAAACAACCAACTGAAAATCTACATTTGATGTTCTCACATCATTTGAAACAGCTCAAGAACATCTGTGAGAAATCTGAGACAGTTTTTGTAATAAACAAGTGGAACACTTGAATTTTATATCGTGAATATCTGAAGAACTAAACTACTAATCTGCACTGATTCATAATGTTCATCACATGTGGACTTACTCAGCCTTTCTGCAGTTCCTCACAGCTGGAATCAGTCTCCGTCGTCCCTCCTCTGATGTGTTGTACTTCTTCAGGTCCAACTCATCCAGAACCTCCTCTGACATCTGCAGCATGTAGGCCAGAGCTGAGCAGTGGATCTCAGAGAGTTCCTTCTCTGATCTGTTCTCTGACTTCAGGAACTCTTGGATCTCCTGATGGACTGAGTGATCGTTCATCTCCATCAGACAGTGGAAGATGTTGATGCTTCTGTCAGGAGAGATACCATCACTGTTCATCTCCTTCAGGTTGTTGATGGCTCTCTGGATGATTTCTGGACTGTTGTCTGTCTGACCCAGCAGGCCTCCTAAGAGTCTCTGGTTGGACTCCAGAGAGAGGCCATGAAGGAAGCGAACAAACAGGTCCAGATGACCATTTTTACTTTCAAGGGATTTCTCCATGGCTTTACTCAGGAACACATCCAAGGTCGGGTAATGGTCATTGTCCTCCACCTCTCTGAATTTGTCATCTTTTAGGAAGTCCTTCAGTACCTCTGTCTTCTTGTTGGTGTAACAGTGGAACAGGTAGACTGCAGCCAGAAACTCCTGAACGCTCAGATGAACAAAGCAGTAGACTGTTTTCTGGAAGATCACACTCTCTCTTTTGAAGATCTCTGTACAAACTCCTGAGTACACCGAGGCCTCTGTGACATCCAGACCACACTGCTCCAGGTCTTCTTGGTAGAACATGATGTTTCCTTTCTCCAGCTGTTCATACGCCAGCCTCCCCAGCTTCAGAAGAACTTCCCTGTCAGCCTCCGTCAGCTCCTGTGGACTCGTCTCATGTCCTTCATGGTACTTCTTCTTCTTCCTCTTTGTCTGAACCAGCAGGAAGTGTGAGTACAGGTCAGTCAGGGTCTTGGGCAGCTCTCCTCTCTGGTCTGCGGTCAACATGTGGTCCAGAACTGTAGCAGTGATCCAGCAGAAGACTGGGATCAGACACATGATGTGGAGGCTCATGGAGGTCTTGATGTGTGAGATGATTCTGCTGGACAGATCTTCATCACTGACTCTCCTCCTGAAGTACTCCTCCTTCTGAGCGTCAGTGAAGCCTCGTACTTCTGTTACCCTGTCAACACATGAAGGAGGGATCTGATTGGCTGCTGCAGGTCTGGAAGTTATCCAGATGAGAGCCGAGGGAAGCAGATTCCCCTTGATGAGGCTTGTCAACAGCACGCTGACTGATGACTCCTGTGTGACATCAGACACGACCTCTTTGTTGTTGAAATCCAGTGAAAGTCTGCTTTCATCCAGGCCGTCAAAGATGAACAGAAGTTTACAGACAGCGAGCTTCTCTGCTGTGACCTTCTGTAATGTTGGATGGAAAACATGGAGCAGCGTGAGAAGACTGAACCGCTCATCTTTGATCAAGTTCAGCTCCCTGAACGAGAGCAGAACCACCAGACTGACATCTTGGTTCTCCGAGCCCTCTGCCCAGTCCAGAGTGAACTTCAGCACTGAGAAGGTTTTTCCAACGCCAGCGACGCCGTTGGTCAGAGCGACTCTGATGTGTCTCTGTTGGTCAGGTAAGGCTTTAAAGATGTCGTGGCATTTGATCGGAGTGTCATGGAGGGTCTTCTTCTTGGAAGCTGTCTCAAGCTGCCTCACCTCATGTTGGGTATTAACCTCTTCACTCTGTCCCTCTGTGATGTAGAGCTCAGTGTAGATCCTGTTGAGGAGGGTTCCACTTCCTGTTTCATCACTTCCTTCAGTCACACGTTCACATCTCGTCTTCAGACTGATCTTATGTTCATCTAAAACCTCCTGCAGACCACCACTCACTAAAACACAGAAAGAAGTTTGAGACAAAACAAAGAAAATGTGACAATCTGCTGATTATTTAATCATCAATAAAAAGTGATGATAGAAGAATATACAGAGAAGTAAAGTTTGATAGAGTTTGATTGACAGCTACAAGAATCCATTTTTTGTAGTCATCAAGCACATGTGGATCTATTCTCTCCATACATCTATGATAATCCTTCATCAGTCAGTTCAACAATGTGTTTTCACTGTACCATCAATATAATGATAACTTCCATTATTACTCATTATACCTACTGTAAAGAAATCTAAAGATTCCTGGAAAATGACTCCATGTTTAGAGTAGCTCTTTCATTTAATATCTGTAAATGAAATGATTTTATTATTGGAGATGATTGGCTGTGCTGTTTGAAGTCGTGTTTTTCAGACACGTCTTACTTACTGGCTGTCTGCAGTCCATGTCTCTCTGCACACTGGGGACAGGAGGAGTCTCCTGATGAAGCAGACTGGTCCCAGTATGAGGTGATGCAGTGTCTGCAGAACCAGTGTCCACAGCTGGTAGAGACCGGATCCTTCAGGACGTCCTGACACCAAACACAGCAGGACGGCTGCTCCTCCACAGGAACATGACTCCTCTTCCTCTCTCTGTGAAGACATTTCTTTATCACTCAAATGATTTGTTGACTGTTGGTGACAAATATCCAGATTTGGACGACACTGTCTGGAAAGTGTCGTTACTTTTCTGTTTGAATTCAGCTTTCAGTCTGTGATGAAGATGATTTGATTTCAGCTCTCCTGCTGTCATCAACATTCATTAACAGCTTTTCTTATCTGACTGTCTTAATTAACTTTCAGTGATCTGCCTGTAATTTGTTATTAATACAAACTCAGCACTTCCTGCAGCTGTTTCACAATAAAAGTCTGTTTGTTCTTCATCTTTATGGTGGAGAGAAGCTCAGCTCAATGGTCCACTTACTAATGTTTCAAAGTGCACGTTCTGAATCATGAGTAAGTGGACCTTTGAGCTTCAGCTGTCTTCATCCTCAATGCATCATCTTCATCAGGTCAGTTTACAGTAAAAACAGTCTCTTACTTTGTGTGTGAGGGTCCAGGTTCTTTACTGGAGTCTGGAGGTTCTCCTTTGGACCGGTCCCTCTTCATAGACTCTGCTCTGTCCTCCTCTTCCTCACTGTCAATCATCTTCTGGTCTGAAGTCAGTCTGAGAGGTGAAACAGTAACACTGACTGTGAGCTCACAGCACAACAAGAACAACAGAACAGGTTTGAACAGGAGCAACACACACATACACAAGAGGAAGTAAAACACTCACACGCACACACACACACACACACACACACACACACAGTATCCAGGATCACTGAAGCAGTCAGAACCTTCCTTTAACTCTCGGCTTGTGTTCTTGGTTTCTTGTTTCAGCAGGTTTAATGTGAATTCTTCAGACAATCACGACTTTAATCAAAGTGTCGACTTCATTCCAACATTTCTTTCCTCGACAGTCCACAGAGAGAAAACTGTCTCAGAGACTTTGACAGTGAAATCATCAAATGTTGGATTAACACTCACCCTGCCTCAGCCTTCACTTCTCCACCTTCTGCTCCGTCCACTCAAAATGGAGTCTGAACAAACTGACAAACTTTAGCACTAACGTTCCCTCCCTGTTCTGCTCTTACAGGAAATCACATGACTCTGTGTGTGTGTGTGTGTGTGTGTGTGTGCGTGTGAGCTCAGCTCTCTCGGCTTGAACAGACTGAATTAAAATGAGTAGATTAGATTGAACTGTATTGAAATGAAATGCAGTATGCAGATGTAACAGGTCACAGTGTGGATATAAATATGAATATGTTATAGAGTATACACAGTGTGGACAGAGTGAAATAAACATACTAACTTATATACAGCTTGGCAGCAGGTACAAAGTGTAACTACAGCTGTAAATATATGTAGTGTGTTAATGAAGCTATGAACAGTATGAACAGTGAGTGTGTACTGCTTATGATTTATATATGTGCACATGTATAAACTACGTCCACGTTTTAGACAGTCTGCGGGGACGTCACGGAGACTACGTCCAGGTTTTAGACAGTCTGCGGGGACGTCACGGAGACTACGTCCAGGTTTTAGACAGTCTGCGGGGACGTCACGGAGACTACGTCCACGTTTTAGACAGTCTGCGGGGACGTCACGGAGACTACGTCGCACGTTTTAGACAGTCTGCGGGGACGTCACGGAGACTACGTC